>JAGDQP010049405.1:1071-14507 GCA_022664845.1 Lepisma saccharinum | reverse complement strand
TTTAAGACCTTTAGGCAACTTTGACCCAGGCCGGATGGGTGATGATGGGATGAATTGGTGGAATAAAGAAAGTGGGAGAACCTCGAGAAAACTCACACATACGGTGTTTGTCCACCACAAAGCCCACATGACATGAGCATGGATCGAACGGACGACCCCTAGCACTAGAGGTAAGCGCTCTACCGTTGAGCCACCGCGGCCCGACGATTTCTTTATGTTATAAGCACTTGCAAATACAGTAGTAACATAATTTATTTTACCATTATTATTGAGATACAGCGGACAAGTAGAGAGCAAATACAGTATGACAGTTCACATGTAGGGAATTAATCAGACGCGCTCACTTGTACACAGTGTATTTTTCTTTCTTCGAAAATCATTCTAGTTAAACGAGTTACGAGTAAAAGAGGTTTTAGTGCCTTTGAGAATCAGTTTTGATGTAGATCAGATTTAAAACTTATACATGAGATTTAATTGTGCTACAAAGTAGTGACATTTTGAAGTACAGTTTTAACAATAAAAATTTAAATCAGTTTTACAGTAACCTTCGTAAGACAGTCCGCATTTTAAAATCATTTTCTTTGAAATGGATAGTGACATCTGGTAACACATATATCTACGAAAACACTTTCAGCCATGAATAATCCAGGAAATAAACATTGTTTTCTCCTTACTAACAATAAATTAATCCAGTATCATGAATTTTGCCTTCCAAATTTCAGCGAGATATTTCTAGAGTAACTAAAGATGTCCACTTTTAAAAAATAGGCATAATAGGAAAATTTTCAAAAGTCGACTGTATAGGTATAATTAATTTTCATACTCATTTTTTAAGGTAATTGTGCAATTTCTGATTAATTAATATTGTGTTGTAATATGTTCCGTTTCGTTTGAATATTTTGAAAAGAATTTGGACAGAACTTAGTGAGATGAAGTAATTGTGATCATATCTTTAGCAGCAACAATTATTAATTACAGTTTGTTGTAGAATTTTGTTAACCAAGAATTTGTTGATTTTTTCTGTGTAATTTGAAATTAATTATATAGTTTTTAACTTACTAAACTTGCATAAGAAGATAACATTGATAGTTGTACTTACATATAGCAGGATGAGTCAAAAATCCGTGTCGTTTTGGATGAAAAAGCTGAAGAGTATACGTACTATATGCACTACCATCATTTAGCAAAGCACGCATAGCCTACAATCTCACGCGGGGACTACCCCTCCGGTTTGGAGGCCAAAAGTTCTTGGACCCCTTCCCCACTTCATTGATGTTATTCAATTGCCTGCCCATGATGAAATGCAACACAGACTGCAGAAGGTAATAATTCGAAGGTGCAAGGTCCGGCCTATATGATGAGTCTGGTAACAAGTAGATTCGTCACTGCTGTCGGAGGTTTTTTCGGACAGCTCTGGAGACATGACTCACGTTAACCAATTAAAGAATTTCTATTGATTAGTGCCGGGTATCTTATCACACACGACATACAGACGCTGTACTTGCTCTGCAGAGAGTTGACTTTTGACTGTCCACGACCCAACCATCAGGCACTGGCCCAACCACGTTCCACAAAAAGCTGAGCATCATCTAATTCTCCCGCTACCGACGCTGTGCTGGCTGGCCTGTTTGAAGCCATTGTAAGGTACTGATGTTGGGGAATCGCTGATATCCTATTTTCGCTTTTGAGCATATTCCTGTGGCAGGTTGTGGGGTGATGTCGTTTATTGGAGTCTGGACGTGAAACTTAGGTCATGGAGATAAAAAATTACGCTGGACTGTAAAGTGTCCATCTTTTGGCAACACCTGGTACATGTCGTGAGGTTGCGTTCGAAAGCGATGAATAGTGCTTTATCATCAGCCTCTCTTCCGTGATGGTGTCACCATATGGAACAATCTACCTTTCTGTGGGTGGTCCCACTGTTCCTTACTTTTGAACACGACGAATCTGCCTTGCTGCAGGAATAACACTACTCCTCTGAAAAAAAAAATGTCGTAATAGCGCCAATATATCACACTTGTTAAACGACACTTTCTGCTGGACAGTTTGCCAATACCAGCCTGGTTAGATGCACTGTCTCGTGTAGTATGAGACATGGTCACCGGGCTGAGCTCGTATTTGCTCGCCTTGCGTCCCACATCGAGCACATCGCGGCTTCAGCTTAACCTTAAAAAACAGCACGAACTTATGACCCACACTATTATGTATGTAAGTTTCAGGTATTAAAGTTAAAGGTTGATATAGAATTCCCATATTCATCATAACAGTACTTTTCTATGCGAGCTATTCGGCCTGCTAATTTTAACATTTAAACTTATGTGGCGAAAAGTTTAACGATTTCTGACCTTGAGTAAAAAAATAGAGTAGATTTTGCCTTAAAGTAGCATTGTATACCCATACAGCAGTAACAGATTGAGTAAAGATGAAAAAAAGTCCTCAACTATTTAAAATAAAATGTTAAATGTTAAATTTAAAAATGCCAAAGTATAAAACCATGTGAAAATTAGTGGAAATTTCAGTAGAGATAAAAATTGCTATTTGGGTGACGTTCTAAAGCAGTCAGGTTATATTGTTTGTTATAATTTATTTAGCATCTTCACTTAGAGATATCCGGTAGTGTATTATTTTAAGGATTGGTTAATACAAAAATTGAGAGAATGTCCTGTAATGCCACTGTAACATAACACAACACTATATAATGTGTGTAAAAGAACATAAGTAAAAATGTTTAAAGTTCATGCAGAATTCAATTCACTTTTATTATATTCACAAAATATACTCTTTAGGCCACTTCATAACTATTTGCTAAGAAGAAACAAAGTCACAGGCAATCCCTCTAGGTATATAGGATACTAAAAGGAAAGCTCTCCGCTGTGAAAATCTGAACTTGTGTGTTTTGGTCAGAGCAATGAGCGATCTCATTTTTCTTTTGGAGTGAGAGAAACGCCTTTACAGTATTCAGTTTTTATTATCCTTCAATTTCAGTTCATAGTTCCGTGTTCCTATAAACAGCGTGTTCTAATTGTACTTACGCTTTCAGATTTGGTGTTGCTGTAGAGGCGGCAATAAATGGCGTTTTCCGCGCATCCTTCAAAATGGCTCTTTTCTATGGCTTGTGGACTTGGATCATTCATAGCCTTTTCCAGGTGCACATTATTTACGTACCTTCTGGTAGGTATTATATCTTAATAAGTTTTCCTTGCAAAAATATGTTTCAGATAAGATAAATTCTTTTTTTTTTTTTTGTAATCAATCGAGGCAAACGTAATACACTTGATGTTCTTAAAATAATACGTAACGGAGGAAGGATATAAGATTATGTAGTAGTTGGGTTCTTAGAGATGAGTGCATCTTTCTTGGAACTCTATACTCCTGGACTTTGCAGCATCTGAGAAACCAACAGCTCTGTTCGTGGGACGTAGAAAGCAAATAAAGTAACTTTGGTCTTATTTCAAAATAACGCTCCATTCTGGCAGTTTCTTGATGGTAAATGTAAACCGAAATAAATCGAAATTTTGTTTTTGGCGTGCAGATTAAGCCGAAAGCTCAGCATTTCCGTTTAGACCCAGTCTTATGAAAGAGATCAAAATTAGACCATAAAAAGTAAATATTTGTCCCATTAACTTCATATAGAACTACCTGATATATATTTGTAGGATACATAGCCTAGAGTCTTTCTCTGGTCAGGTCCCATTGACAGTTTGGTGAAGATAAGTGTAACGGTGTGGATTTGAGGACCCATAATGTATTTGGCAGTTGTCCCATATATTATGGATGTATATACATATATCTCCATATGAAAGAGAGATAGCCTCAGTCTTCCCCCGATCAAATTAAAGATACGCGCGAAGATTGGTCCAACGGCGTTGATTTGTATAGCAAACGAACATTACGCACACACACACACATACAGAATTTGAGTTTTGTATCGAAGATGCCTGTGTCGAGTAACCTGTATTTTAGATTGTAAGATACTTGGTTTCGATAGTGTCAAAAAAGTAGGCATTATGAAACAAAATGCTTAATTGAAGGCAGATTGTATCCATCATTGTTTCTAGAGAACTACCAGACTAAAAACTCATTATTTTAACCAACCAGCTTCTGTGGTCTAGTGGATATAATCTCGCACTTAGGATCATCACGCAGGTTCGACTCATGCTCCCGTCCATACTGACTGAGGTTTCCTAGCTTCCTGTTTAATCAGGTGAATGCCGGTATGGTACATAAAGGTCCTGGTCGCTACTTCGCGCTTCCCTGCCATCCGATATAGTGCTTGCCGAGGGATCTTCTCCCTTTGACATGATTGTGACGACTTAGGTCATTGCTGCTTGTGTGGCCCTTAAATGTAATGTTTAAGCTGTTTGATATGTTAGCTTATTCATTCTTGAGTTGTAGATTTTTTTTTCTTGAAATGTAGAAGTGTAGAAGTTATAACAGATACTAGCATTGGTAAATGAAGAAACAAATTATTCTTGTAACCTTTCCTTCCCATTTAAAGGAAACAAATCTTTAAAGAAGTCATTTATTAGCATGTTTATTAAAATCTGTCGATTTGCGAACGAGTGCGTATTGAGTGAACTAGCTGTTACATGTACTAGTAGTATTTCTCAGAATGTGGCGGCACCTATACATTCACATGTGGTTGTGAATGCAGATGTTAACAGTAGTTTGTAACTTAGTACAGGTAAAATCCGGTTATAACGAATTTTACAGTACCCGCGATTTTATTTCGTTATAACGAAAATTCGTTGTAATGAACACTGCATTGGAGAACAAGATCTTGGCGAGGATTCCGATAAACTTCGTTCTAACGGAAATTTCGTTATAATGACGTTGGTTGTAAAGGAATTTTATCTGTCATAATGTATGTTAGAAGTGGTACCCATAGATTTACTTCTAGGAAAGCTGCTTGGTGTTTCTGTAGGAGTTCAAACTGAGACATACAGCAGGTAAGGTCTCAGAAAAACGTAAAAGCTCCATTGGGGAAGATGAACCAAACGGTCTATCTCGGTTATTCTGCGATTAAAGGTGGGTGCTCTATAACAACGCTCTGAGAAGTTCGAATCGCCTGCAGACATGAAAAAGCCACCTCTACACTTGAAGAAAATTTTGATGGTTCTTATTGTGAACTGCCCCGAGTTTGGTAGACTACATACTCCCCCAGGGTATGGTTAAATCATTCCAACATGCGAAACTAGGTCGTAGCAGTGATCTTTAGTGATGGTTCAATCTTCATCGAGATTGACGGTATAGAAATAACGACCCGTGGCACATAAAACTAATTTACCACGCGTATTCCCCGAACGTATCATTTGTGTAAATACCTAGATGAGTACCTGCATGGTATCGGTACATCTTCTGAGTCGCTGTTTCCGTTGCAATGACTGAAGTTTTTGACTGGTTGATTAATGAGCGAAATGCGTAACTTCCAGTGGAACATGTTTCGATTGTCGTGAATGGTTCTCTAGGACAGCTGCTGCTGAATAGGTGCCTTTTGAAATGATATGAATAAAATCTACCGTATGAACTCTTATTTCAAAGAGTGTAATTTGGGTATGACCAATGGAATTGGAGTTCTTACCGGTGCATGGAGGTGATGTTGCTTAATCTAATGATAGAATATTTAGGTAATTTTGTTTTCTTTCCAGTGCTGGCAGCTATCTTCGGTGCGGTTCCTTTCTTTGGAACGTATTGGGCAGGAATTCCTTCATCCCTTGATCTGTATTTCGGACAAGAAGACGGGAAAAGAGCGATTCTTCTTCTCGTTTTCATGATCTTACCCAGATCACTTGTTGATACAGCAATATATGCTGAAATCAAGGGGTAAGTCTGAATAACCTAATACATAATGTGTTTGCATCCATGCGTTTCTGATTTTATAAAATTTCAAATTATTATTGTGGGAAAACTTAGCTTAACTCCCCGGCCCCTTCGTCTTCCGTACTTAGGTTCTTTGACATGTCGCTATGTTTTACTCAAATACTTTAAATGATTTATTTGTGTAGGAGTCACTCAAATGAAAAGTGAACAGGTGGCATATCTCCATTAATGCGTTATGTGTGCTAATGATTGTGGCAAATGAAAAGAAGTATAGTTATCAGGTCTGGCCAGACACATTAAACAGTCGAAACATAACATTGCATCTACTTGCACTTTGTACAATGCAGAATCTCACATTGACAAAAGAATCATTCTTCATAATCACCCTGTAAGCCTTCACGGATAAAGAAAACTTAAATCATCCTTTCTTAGACACCTTCCTAACTTCACATAACCTAACGTCTGTTCCTACGCCGCAACATCCATAGACCATAACAACTCGTAGGTGAATTTCACTCCATTTTCACATCACTTAACATACCTGTCGTGGTGTAGGATTCGCAACACTTGAGAAAGGATATGAGCTGTAACACTATACTGCTGCACACGATTCACTGCTGTTCTTTTCTAAAAAGATGTAAATAGTTACTCATTGAAGATGAGAAGTAAATCCGTTACATGTAAACTTGGCACTACTTTATGAGTACATTCATATAATAATAGTGGAAGGAAGAATATGTATTTTACATAGCATATGAAATGTATTATGCTAAACCTTGAGTATGTTTATCTGTGAAGAGGAACCTACTACAAATGTTAAGGTTGGAATGCTAATCTTGTGGGAGAATTAACACAACATATTGTTGAAAGAAACAAGATGTTACTAATTTATACATCGTAGTAGATTTTGCTAATAAGTAATTAGTTAACATTACAGATTGGACTTGAGATACTTCCCGGAACTCTTTTTAAGTTTACAACATTACCTTTGTACTTCTCCATATTTAAATCACGCAACAATATTCATTATTTCTTTATGCTCAGTAGTCGTTCTCGCCCCCCCCCCCCTCCCCCCAAAGTTACACACAAAGTTAGTTTTTATTTATTTTCCCAATAATTTTATCCACAGCTACACAACCATATTCTTCCGCCACTTACTTTTCTGTGTAGTTTTTTAACTCTTTTTCCAGGAGGAAATAAACTGCATTCCCACGCATAAAAACTAGACAGCTACCCTACATAAAAAAAACTACAGCCCGTGTATTATTAAATGTCTGACGTCACACTGCAAACATTCCTGACCACAGGGTGGCAGAGACGTCAGAGCGCTCGCTTCCTGTGCTCGTGGTCACAGGTTCAAATCACGCCGGGGTCCATTGAACGCAGTGGTTCGAAGCCTAGCTTAACAAAAAAAGTGTAGGTCGTCTCCTTAGAAGATCACCAGCTCGTTTAGGACGTTAATAACAATATGCTCACTGTAAATATGCCGTTATAACAAGATGTAGATACTTGTTTACATTTCTCATCTTTATCTCTTTCCTGTCTTAGATATTCTTCATGTAATTAGTACGTGCCAAAGGATATAACATCTTAATGTAAAAACATTCTTCGAATAAGAAACGGAGTCACTATTCTAAATTAGCTTCTCACGTAAAATTGGCAGTTTCACAATTATGCAAATATTATTTAAAACATTGTCTAAGGGCCACGGTGGCTCAGTTGGTAGAGCGCTCACCTCTGGTGCTAGGGGTCGTCGGATCGATCCCTGCTTATGCCATGTGGGCTTTGTGGTGGACAAACACCGTGTGCGTGGGTTTTCTTGGGGTACTCCCGTTTTCTCCCACTTTTCTTCATTCCACCAATTCATCTCATCATCATCTATACGGCCTGAGCCATAGTTGCCTAAAGGCCTTAAAATAATTTAAAATTAAAACATTGTCTCTTCCGGACAGTATGTCTTTGTATTAAACTTGTTTTATGTAATATAATTAAAATTCAGCATAATATTCTCTAGACCGATAATTGAGAAATGAGAACATTTTGATAATAGTAAAATCTTTAGTCAATAGCAATGACCCCCGAAAAAAAAAATCGTACCAGGCTTTAAAGCCGGGTCTACATCTTCACAGTTACCTTCTTACTTCGGAGCTATTTCTACAGAGCTGCGAAACTAAGGTTTGCCACGCATCCGGAAAAACCTGAAAATCAAGGAAAAATTCTTGGATCTTTTAGATCGTATTTTTAGTCCAGGAAAAACTCCTTAATTTTTGTCTGTAAATAAAATATATTTCCTTTAAGAAGTAGAGAAAAGACAGGAATAAGAGAAAAGAATTGTGTGACAAGATTACTGAAAAAAAAAAAAAAAAAAATGTGCTGGTATTGCTTTAGAAAGAGAAACAAGAATCGCTACATATTTGGATGAGGAGGACTCCGTTTCAAGAGGAAGTAAATCTTCTATAAATGCTAATAAAAGTTTGCTCTGTATTACTCTTTGTATACAGTATGGTCTCTCATCAGTTTAATTTTGGCTGCTTTGATTCATAGAAATTTATTTTGTTAGGAAGAATTTCTATTGTTTGTCTTGCTTCTTTTCTTATAAGCGAGCCAGTCTGTACTTTTTTTTTCCTGATAGAAGGTTATCTGTGTCTGCATTTGATTCTTTTCGTGTTGGAAATCTAAAGTAAATAGTAAGTGTGGACTTGTTTCTTTGAAAAACTATACAAAATTATATTTAGGTATGTTTTGGGCATATATTTGGAAAAAAGTTTGAAAAGTCCTGGAAAACTCCTGGACTTTAAAGTAGAGAAAAGCGTGGGAACAATGGAAACTCGATAAGGTATGGCGCTGCAATCCAAAGAAGTTTGAACATCTCAACAGTGGGGTGGAGGAAGGAGTATTGGTCCCCACTAGTATATATTATCTTCAACCATTGGAAGTATACTTTCATCCCACCAGAGTCCACTGCATTTGGTGAGGGACAGCATGTTGTCTCCTTGTCAGTTGAAGTCTGCAGTGAGCAGACGATACGTCAGTGGATTAATTTTAATCTTAAACCTGATCCATAGGGAGCTACAAAACACACAAGTAAATACATTTTTAAGCTTACATTCTTTACTTGAGATTAAATAATGAAAATGTTGTGAATCTGTTATAACGTTTTGTTTCCAGTGCTGGACACCCGTATTTAACTGGCCTTGCTATTGCTGGCGGTATTTTCTGTATGGGCATTGAAGGAGCTATCATAGGCCCATTGCTGTTATGTTGTTTGTTTGTAGCCGTCAATATGTCAAGTTCACTGATGAAAGAATCTCCCATGGAACCACAAGTTCCAACAATTGGAGTTAGGCAGCTCAAAAGGTAGTATTGTATTAATTACTTTATGGTTTTGTGCAGTAGAATACACATGCGCAGCTCTTTTTTATATTAAACTTACGTATGGTTTCTTAATGTTGCATTTATTTCAGGTATAATTCTACTTTCAGCTTTACAGAAAATACTAAATAGAAATACATTGTGTACGAAATAGTTTTAAATGCAGAAATTCGTCTGTATATATATGTTTTAACGTCGCCATCTTAAATCCATATGGGTAAATTTGATTACGTGCCGTAAAATTAATCAAGTTTGCACGTAATTCTTTTTTTAACCTACTATGTTGACAGATGGTACACACAAAAATACATTTTTAAATATATATGAACATAAAAAAGAGTTTTACACAGTAATCGAGACGGTATACAAGAAATAATACTGCATGTTGTGTTAGGTTAATTTTGATTACACAACGTGGCACTCTCTTGCGTAAAATAAAATAAGATAAAACTCACGTAGGATACTTCAAAAAGTTAATAATGCGCAATATTTCGTCTAGTCCATAGATCTTCGTCGGGTGGTGAAAAGGTAAAATTCACTTACCGAGAGGGTATGAACACGAGTGTGGTCGGTAAGAGACTGACCAGGAGATGAGCACATGATGGAAACTGCGCGTGTGATGTCACCTGGTGGTGATGAAATAGACATAGTCCTAGAATGGAAACAATGGAAAACAGGCATAGAATACGACCAGATAAGTCTATTAAACAAACGTAAACCAGTATGAAAAGAAATACGATGGATTCATCATGATATTGCCGTATTTACGCGAATCTAAGACTCACTTTGTATTTGATTTATTTTACCCCAAAATCAAAGTGCTTCTTAGATTCGAGTGGCAAGTTTAGGCCTACATTTATCACTGTCGGTAAGATCCAGTTTAAAGTAGAAAATTATTGGGTTTTGTCAATGATTGCTATCGTCGTTAGTTACGATTCTATAAAGAATGTGTACTTCACCATTGAACAGTATTAAATTCAATTCTTATGAACAACATTAGGGAACTTTTTTATCGTACAGAAGCAGATTTAGTATACAGTTTCTGGAAATATCGTTAAAGATTTCCCTTTTTAAAAATCAATGCAGTACAGCCCCTCCCCCCTTTCATTTTCGTGTTACATTCGAGGGCGTCTTAGTTTCGCGTAAATACGGTATAACAAGAAAAGCCGTTAGACCGTAATGTTGGCAATATGGATCCATCGTGGTACATGTTATTGACGACCACACTTGAAAAGTAAAGCCTGTGCACTAGGACGCGAATACCCCAGACGTCATGTTTGTTTACATTCCACTATCACTAGATGACGCCACATACCCACTTCCCGCCGTGTTATCTGCTCAGAAACAGTCTGCTAGCTACTTAAACCATCCTACGAAGTCCAATGCACTCTCCGAAATATAGTGCATTTTTATTTCTTTTGACGTGTGTTTTGTTATATTAAGTTATGCTTATACTACTATCTCAGAAGTAACCAAAGGTGTATATAGTTTTTAAAAAAAACTACGAAATAGTAAAACTGTTTATACCACTTTTTTTTTTTTATGTTTCCTTGTGGCATCTAAACACTTTTAGCAATGTCATAAAATTAGAGAAATAGCCCTCAGTTCCCTCCTGCCCCTATGGTTCTGAACCTTCATATTGTGAATCTAGGATTAGGGAGGGCCTAACGAAGTAAAATTTAGTGATGGGCAAAAGACCGGGATTCCTTCCCCCCTATTCCTTTGGATTTAAACTTCCTTTTTTTTCCTATTTTGGGAAAATGTTAAAGGTTCTTTTTTTTTTTTTTCCTTTCGACGGCAAAATCTTTAGAATTATTAACACTTTCTGAAAACGTTCATTATTACTGAGCATCCTTTAATATTTACAGAACAATTTAGATGTTCCCTGTAAATATTAGCATGTATTTTCAAAATAGTATTTTTCATGTAACCTTGAATATTATTTCTTCGTCGATGGAATGTGTTGTAAATACAGCTTATTTTCACTTTGATATTGTACAGGCCAGATTTCTCCCTCGAGATTTGACAAAACAGGAAGACTATTGAAAGTATAAGAAATCTAATTATTGAGCAGAAAGAACGACCTCTTCTATTTTCACATTTAAATCTGAAATTTATTAAGCTAGTTATTACATCGCGCCATGCACTTCGCCTTCATAACCGTTATTAGTAGCACCAAAAATACATAAGCTATTTTATGTTTCCTTTATTCCTAATCACTAACAGATAATAACTAATTTCTAAATAACCTTTTTCAAGTTTTTGTCTTCCGTGCTGTAGAGACCGTG
Source organism: Lepisma saccharinum (assembly GCA_022664845.1). NCBI lineage: Eukaryota > Metazoa > Arthropoda > Insecta > Zygentoma > Lepismatidae > Lepisma > Lepisma saccharinum. The sequence continues at coordinate 3,027 of JAGDQP010049405.1, read as the reverse complement.
AACACTTTCTTTCCATAAGATGTTAGATTTTCAGGTTTCAGGTACCGTATTGAAAGCTTTCAAGAAAACATAAGTATTCGAGAACCAATGATCAGAGCTATACATTGTTGGGTACAAATGACATCAACAATGTAAACACCGACATAGGATTTGAAACAAATGGTTGCATAGATAGGGATTGCCGAAGGTAATCCATAAATAGAATCTGAATGTAACGATGTGATATTGTCATCGCCAATATTTTTCTTACTTGGTAAAACATTGGATCAATGTTTTACCAAGTTTTTTTTTTTTTTTTTTCGTTCCTAACCGAAGAGAGAGAATCATTTTTTTGAGATTTTAGACGTAATACCATCGAAATTTCAATACCACCCCTCCGCCTCGTCCCTCCCAAAAAAGTTGCCTCCAAAAATCTTTATTCAGCACTTTTATATTATTAAAAAAAAAATCGAAGGTAGAGTACAACAGTCACCCCATTGTCTTAGACATCTGCACAGTACCCTTAGCACAAAATTCGTGTGAGAAGTAAATTATTTTCAGTGCTTGTTCTGGAAAAAAAAATTAACACAAACATGAAATTTGTATACTGCTCAATTACATGTGTAGTGTTTATTTTCAGCTTCGATAACTTATTACTTTGACCCGGAGGAGGGAAGAAATAGTGTGGAAGACAAGCGAATTTTCCAAAAGTTTGAAAGAAGCACTGCTTGATCGTTTATACCAGTTTGAGTATCCAGTTTAGTTGTATTATCAATGATTTTTACATTCTATTTTTATTTGTAAGTGATGCAAGACACTCTCGTATACTTCCTTGCAAACTCGTTCATAACAATTTGTATCATCGTTTCTGTGTTCTTGGTCCGCATAGAGTTCTGTACAACTTGAAATTCAGTCCAAATGTGGTATGGGGACTAAGGAAAAAATATTCAAAAGCTGTTTATCTCAGTTATGAGCACGAATATAGTGATTACACAGATATGAATCCTCAAGAGTACAAGTACGTAAAGTATTCAATTTGCATTTGTAATAATTCTTTTTCTTTGTGAGTAGTTTTGGATTCTGTATTTGTTGCTTATTTCTGTATCGTTTTGACATTATTCTTATCTACAAATTTACACTGGACAGAATCTATCGAGCATTAAGTAATTGGACACCCATTTTTCTCATTCTCAGATGGAAACCTTCATAACTTCCACATTGAGCTAAACGAGGTCGCCGACCAAGGTAGTCATGTGGTCTGAGGTGTCAGGTCAGCGTCTTCAAGATCCCGGGTTCGAATCCCTGCTGGGGCACGGGTGTTCGTGGATTTTAGAAACTTAACAGCTAGTGCAATCGAAATGGGCCGAAGTTTTTAGTTACTAAAATTTCCCCAAAATACCAAGTTGTTTTTTAACCGTGGGAACGACAGTTTTTGGTAAAGCGTGATCGGAAACACGCTTTTCAATGGAACCTCAACAAAGGACCACGTGCACGGGTCCCACGCACGGAACCATTCGGACTACAAAGGCCTATTTCTAATTTGCTTGAAGGTTTCCCGAAAGGTCAAGTATACATAGCACAATTTCCATATTATATATCATTCGACGCAATACTCAACGGTTTAGGGAAAGAACGCTGGGAAAATTGGCGGTGAATGCTGCGGTGAAGTTAATTACATGTGACATTGATGTTATGTCAGAAACACCAGATGGAGGCATTAGTTGTTCATACTGCGTAAAATCTTGTATTTAAGTGAGTACTGTAGTGCAGACACAGTGCCCAATTTTCCTACACCTCTCACATATCGTCACATTATTCGTCATACTCAGATCGCCAAATTTCTGTTCAGTTCGGGAGAAAATGATAAAACGTGTGAAATCGGATTGTACATACATAACAAACACAGGCCTGTGTAGTCAAGATGTCAACCACACTCCGTCTCCCCCACCTCCAACGTATTAATTTTGAATAGCGTTT
>JAGDQP010049404.1:0-14508 GCA_022664845.1 Lepisma saccharinum | reverse complement strand
ATGAATTTGATACACTGGTTTTATTCATAGGTTTTGTGTTTCTCTCCAAGAAATTGACTTGCATATCTATTCAACAGTTTCTTTAAATATTTCTAGCATGTTCTGACATTTAAATATTAATCACTCTTAAAAATAAGGTTACATACTTTTATAGAGAGGACAAAAATATGTTAACTGTTTACAATCGCTTTACTACCTAGCATAATTACTGTAGCCTCAAATAAGAACAGTTTTTCTTTTGGACTGTTCAATTCTTCGGCATTTGTTGATCTGCTTGTATGAATATTCTTACTTTACTTTTGACGTTTATTTTTAAGTTGCATATTTGATATTTAATCAACAAAGCATACTTAAACCATTAAAGATGCACACTGTAAAAAAAATAATACCCTTATTTTATACCTTTTGCAAATATCTTTTATGAAATTCTGTTAGTTTTGTGCTCAAGATATGTAAATAATGTGTATAAGAGGCGGTGGCTTAGATTTTCAGGATTATTTTTAAACGCTTCTTGTACATATTTTTTCTTATTACACTATCTTCTGATGAACTCAGATCACTCAGTATTGCATCGACCTTTCTTCAATCTATAGCGAGAGAAGTGACGATTTTTTTTTGTAGACAGAGACAACCTGGGTTCTATGCCCGTTCAAACCTCTGCTTTCATTTCTTCCCTCGGCTTACAAAACTACTGATTAATACAGTGAACAAAAAATATTTTTGAAAGTGTTTAAATAGTGTTTGAAAGTGAAAAAAAAATATATAAGAAATGATCAAAATTGACCCAATTGAGGTGTTCAAAAGATGCCTTTAAAGAGAGACGGTTCATCCATGTAGTAATTGAGGAACTTAATAGTTCCCACAGTCGAAAGAAATATATTTAGTAATTATGTTTTTTTTCTTCTTGTGATCAAGAATATCTTAGATTTGAAGAACTTACGGATTCTACCCTTGATAAAATCGCGATTCACTACTGTTTTTAAAATATAGGAAAAGCATACTTCCATTTACAAAACAGTTTCAAAATAAAAATGATGTAGTAAAGCTGTTTAATGATATCTAAAATTTGTCAAACGAACTCTGTGGCACAAATTGGCGGCGAGCCACGGGCGGAATCACCGTTTGGAGTGATGGTGAATTGGTATTAATGTCCTACTCGAGAAACGTGGCTGCTAAGAACTGTGGTGTAAAGAAACTCACATGGACTGGATGGGGATCGAACCGACGACTCTTGATACCAAAACTGAGCTCGTTAAACCAGCGCCATCAAACTTACAACCGAATGGAAATCGGAGTTAACCGAGAGCATGTAATAATGCCCCCGCATATTGGGATCGTTCATGGGCAGGCGCATGGAGGTCGAACTCCGCACCCGATCATTCTGACTTAGGCTCACCAGGGTTTCTTTTCAGTATCACCAGACGAATCCTATGATTTTACTTTGTGTTAGGTCCTTGCCACTTCCTTCCATATCCTCTCTTCACTCCTATCCGGGGCTGAGTCGAAGCCACCTAAAGCCTATAAATCAATGCAACTCAATTTCGAAGGCCTGCATTGATTTTGTTCTTATACAAGCAGAGTGTATCGAAGTAGTTAAAGACTTGTCAAACGATCGGTCTATTGACATTATCCTCTTCTTTGACTTAAAAAGTTCAGAAAATACAGGCAGCATTAAAACTGCCTGAAAGATAGGTGATACATCCAGAACCTTTGTAAATAAAAAGCCGTTGACATGCATATGCATGCGTGCTTTTCCGTCTTGTTTTTCTTCTAGCATGAATGAATAGCTTACCTTTTGTTGTGAGAGGAATTTATTTGAAGGCTGTGCCGAGAGAGGTGATTGGAAAGTCACGGACACAGTATGATGTAACGTAATATCTTTCGAAATAAGGCTGAAATTGATGTCAAAATACATGACTAAAACAAATGATGATCCACATCTTATGTTCGTTTTCTTTCTAAACTCTCACGTTAAGCTGCCAGCTTTGGAAAGGGAGTTAAGTAATTCTACCACAATGTTATCCCAAATAACACTAGCAAATGAGATAGTCAATCGCAAAAGTTCCAGTTTTGATTTAGTTTGATTTTAATTCGTCAATTGTTCTGATTCTGATGTACTATTTAATTTGGGGGATTCGGGATGACGTGTTTTGGGAAAGAAATTTGAGTGAAAAAGTCTAAAGGTGTTTTTAAGTGGGAAGCATTCTGTCCTTGAGGAGCTCTTTAACTTTGTCCCATCATGTAACCCCGGTGTTGTCTATTCATGTTTTCGCAGTATATGTGTACTCTGTGGATAAGGAGGGGAGGCAAAACTGGCAACGTTGTGTGAATACTTTCATGTGATATGCTGCGAATGAAAACACCTCCTATTTGAAAATTGTAATAGAGCCTCTAAACTATACACTATCCCGGCATTCCGCTGTGGACTAGATATATTTTCCTAGTACAACTATAGAGTTTAGGTGGTGTATTTTGTACGTGAAACTCATATGCTAGTATTCATTTTGTTTTAACTAATACTATATAACAGAGCCGAGTAAACAGCTTTGAATACAGAAAAGAAATGTTCAATTTACACTTATGTTCTCCTAGACAAATAGATAACTTGTGGAGAAGATAATCAATACATATAATCTCACAGGAATCGAAAGAAGGAATCCCTTTGATCAAAAGTCTGTGACTGCCCTCTTTGCCAGAATTTCCCGTGGCATAGAATGGTAGCTAGTAGTCAGGTGTACTTACTGAAATGTGGACTGCTCTTACTAAGAATATAAGAATGCTGGGAGCACCACATTGTACCCAATCATGATCTCTTGCATACAAGGCAGAATGACTTGCGACTAGAGACAGGATAAACACCCGAGGCTGAGCCATTCTCGCGCATGCGCATTACTCCTTAAAGGTAAATATTATGTCCAAGCATATGCTATCAGCTACCACTTTAGCGTATTGGTAGCATGTCGCGGAAAGCTAATCCAACGTACACGGGTTCGAACCCTGGTGTAGATTTTTTTAGTTTTTATTTCTTAATGAAAATATTTTTTTTTCTTTTTTTTTAATATATCATATATAAACGCATTGGGAAATTTAACAAAATTAGTGAACAAACGCATGTGGAGGTTAAGTAAGTCAGGTTTGGTATTTTTTTTAATTGCACACGCGATTAACTTGTGTTTTCATAAGGTGTCGTTCCTGTCGCTAGTCACACGTGGCAAAATGTTCCCCTATCTACTGTTGTTATTAACATGTTTATTTACGAATAACATCAACGTATGATTAGAGGAAGAGATATCCTGAAATTTTATAAAGTACACTAAAAAGTGCTATGGGAGGTTGACCTCTCATTGTAGAAGTCCTGACTTTAAACTCCGATACTGGACATTCTGGCTAAGAAATTTATCTATGTTCGCCTGGTTAAAGCTAGACTATTAGTTCAATATTTCGATGTTAGATTTCTTCTGAATTTTCTTGCACACGTACCGTTTAAGGACCATATAGCCTCGATATGCAGAATATACACATTAACTAGATTTGGCAATGTGCTACTAATTTAAATAAAATATCTAAATACACGTTGTATTAAAAGGCATTACTGAATGTGATTTTTATAATTTAAATTGCGAGAATTTTGTAATCGCAAGGCAATAGCTGAAAAATCACTTAGTCCTTAATTACAGCAAACATTGGTAGACCCTATATCTACTATATGTAAAGATATCGTACATTCTTACTTCTTGATGTGTCAACTTTTTCTATCGTGACGTAAAATATATATTCATTGTTTTGTGTCCAGAGAACATTAAGCCAGCAACTCGAAGGTAGCAGGTTCGAATCCCGCCTGGGGCATGGAAATTTGTGGATTTTAACGAAGGTGTAAATATACGACAAATCGTGACGAGCCCAAGTCAAAACTTACAAGACTAATCCATACAAAATAAAATTTTACTAAAATGTCCAGAAAATTGTCGTCTGCATATATATATTTGAAATAAACCAGTTACTCCCCAAAGACTTCACAAAGGTATATACAAGAATCACAGATACAGAATTCAAGTCTATGAAAGAACACAACACTCGAGTCAGCTGTAATCATAAAAGCACAACAGACGCGCGCGTGTGCACGGCAGAGAGGCGGCAGTAACACGTGTTCTAGGGGTTCGATTACTGCTAGGTATATTACAAACCTTATTATAGATACAAGGCACACTCCAAGAAGGTCGGTACGCAAGTTTTACGCTAAAGAATTCCTACTACTGAAGAAAGCTATTTGCCTCAAAGAAACCAAATACTCGAATCAAAACTGACCTCAAAAACCTGGTTATCATGAATGAACTAAAATATCTAAATTCAAAGTTAACCCCTGAAGAAAGTTGCCATGAACTCACAAGTTGACCCCAGAAAACTAGTTTTCGTGAATTTAATAAATATCCAATTCAAAGTTAACCAGAGAAATGTTGTCATGAAGTCAATCTCAGAAATGTACATGCCATAAACAATCAAGTCAAAATTGCAAATTTTACAAAAAGTTTCCTTGAATCACTTTGAGATCCTCCCACTACATTTAAAATTAATGCTAAAAATTAAATTTCTTTCTGGGGTGTTCATGAAAATAAAAGACTTAGAAGACACCTGGAAAATAATACGAAAACAAATGAAAGGAAACGCTAACAAGTCATTCTTAACATTTTCCTTGTTACGTAATACAGATGTCTCTCACGTTTGAACTGAGCTTTGCACGACAGAAACAGCGAAAAAAATGAAACCAAGATAAAAGCTTGGAAATTGAACAATTATATTCATTCCGCTTACCATTGAATGGTGTTGTGACCGGCGAATTCTGCCACAGGGCTTTGTTGGCGGAATCCAATGCTAGGGTCAGGTGCAGCATGGCTATGGGTCAACAGGTGAACTTCGCACACCAGAGCTTCTTTCGTTCCGCGATGGTCCTACGCACACTGACAAGAATCGCGTCATTCGCTCCTCCCACTTCAGCATCGCGTATCCATGGTAACAACGGCGCAGTCACAACGGAGCATTCAGTGTTGTCAACTATGCCATGTGCACGACATTTCTGTAATTGTGACCTGATAGAGGTGGCCTGGATCGAATCCCGTCACAGGCACGTGGTCTACTGTGGCCATATTACGAACACTTTGATTTCAATTTCCACGATGTACCCGTTTTGGAAATATCTAGCACAAATTTCTGATCCCGATTCTCATCCAGAAAGGTTGATACCACTCTAATTTGTTTTCCTGTATAAGAAGAATGTCACCTGTGGGTGAGTGGTAACGCTCGCTGACTTGTAATTAAGAGGTCCTGGATTCGATTCTCGGCGGGGACACAAGTGGTTCAGAGCCCATGTTAAATTATAGGTTCCTTCCTTGGACGTCATCTTAATCCGATGGGAGGTAATGGCAAACCACCATCGGTTCACCCTTGCCTATAGACGACCTTGTCAAGTCCTGCTTTTGGGCAGAACACCTATCATCATCGTCATCTAAGAAGAGACCATGTATACCAAAAGTACCATAATTAGAAAGGTTTTCCAACTTACAACGCAGAGATTCGCCTCGCTAAATCCGCATGTAACAAGTGTGTTAAATGGTAGTTTCATAAGATGAGAGAAATTCCCAATTAGGCAAAAGACGTAAACATACACATGATAATTACAGCTTGAAATGTATACATGTTAAGGAGTAAGCCTTGAAGAAAGCATGGACAAGATAGGGATTTCAGCCTTGCATATTTCAAATTTAATCCAAATACGTTGCCATTAATTTGTCCATGCTTGTCGTTTAAATAACTATTGAAGGAAACTATTGATCACTTGGTTTACAAGAAAGGCAGTTATCTTTACTAAACCTCAGTGAAGCATAGCAAATATACAAGTAGTCACAACCGTCTTCTACTCAAGGATCATTCCATACCAAATCAACCAATAAAATAACAATTTTAGACATTAGTTTTTACAAAATGTGTGCTCGTATTTGGTAATTTTGTTCTATGCATCAATATGATAAAAAAAATCAAAGTTTCATATTTTTGTCGCTTTTGGTTTTTGAGTTATAAATTATTAAAAATAAAAAATCGACTGAATTTTGACGCGTTTTGAAACCTTTAAAAGCCCGAAACTCGAAAACTATTTTCCTAGACAACTCAAACTTTCGTTTCAGAATTTCAAGAGTTGTAATGTGCTACATTACTTGACACTATCAGACTAATCTTTATATTTTTCAAAAATAAAACAAAACTTAATTTTTGAAAAAGTCAAAATCGAATTAAAAAAATGTTCGATGTGCTTCTGATTAGAATGTATGTGCCAATGGTATTCATGATGGTATTTCAATGGGATCGTGTTGAAAAAAATAATCTAACAGAAGTACACAGCCACTTATGAATAACGTGTATAATTAGCTTAAACGGCAGTGCGCATAATGGCTTTTTAGCAAAGTAAATTTAATTGGTTAAAATGTGACATACAGTATCTTCATTTCAATTCTATTGTAGAAGAAACCGAGCCACCGTAGCTCAGTGGTAGAGATTGGCGTAGCATGCGGGAGATCATGGGTTCGATTACAGTGGCCGACCAGCCTGACTGAGGTTTTCCAGTTTTTTTCCTGTCACACCAGCAAATGCCGAGATGTCACCTTCAACATAGGTCTCGGCCGACATCTTCCAGAATCCTTCCCCTTATCCTATTAGTAAACTATTGATTTACTAAGAATATTCGGTTCGTCGATCTGACGCTTGGTTACGATTTGCGAGATGGACATTGTTCCCAACTACATCATTTAGTCTGACGGTTTAAATGAACAACAATGAAAAGGAAGGCACTAAGTATGTCCTCAACACTGTTTTGTTTACCGTGCGGCCGTAGTTCAGTTAGTATAGTATTGGCTTAGCAATCGGAAGGTCCTGGGACCGATACCAGTGGCCGCCTATCCTGACTAAAGTTTTTTCAGGGGTTTCCATCAGTCACACAAAGTAAATGTCGTGATGGTACCTACAAACTAGGCCCTAGTTGACCTTCTAATTTCCTCTCCCCCAGCCTATCTCGGTCTGAGCCTGAGATGCCTACAGTCCATAAATAGATTCAAATTCAATTTAATACTGTTTGTTGAACAAGGAAAGCAAAAGATTTTTTAAAGTACCATGGTTTTCTTTTCAGGATACATGTGGAAAAAACAAGTGCTAACTTCACAAAATCTTTGAGCTCGAAACTTCCAGCTGCAACACAGTCACGCCTACCGCTAATTTCCTTCATCTCATATACGGTATATAATTTTGCGACCACATGAGAGTTCAGTTTTGAGTTTCAAATATAATCAATCTATTGGATGGCGCTCATACTTGATCTTACATTAAAAAGTTGAGAAAAAAAATAGTACCGCGCAAGGCACGTTTAAGTTAAGGACAGCTACATCAGGTAGCAACACTGATAATTTTATGTCGTCATATCATGGTTGAGCAATAACTAATCTAATGATGGGAATTATTTTCACAAACAAGTTTTAAGTGTCGTTATGTACACATGTGATACATTCGCGCACATACAATATATCTCTTTGCATACAGAACAAAGTAAACTAAGATGCAGAAAGAGGAGTGAGAACAAAAAGTAACAATTACTGTTTCATATTTTCCAGTATCAATCAGTAGAAGAAGTGAGAAGGTAAAATGAATAAATTATTAGATTATACTTTTTCGTATTATCCAGATCAATCAATAGAAGTCAGAATGTAAAATGAATAAATTATTAGATTATACTTTTTCGTATTTTCCAAATCAATCAATAGAAGAAGTGAGAATGTAAAATGAATAAATTATTAGATTATACTTTTTCGTATTTTCCAGATCAATCAATAGAAGAAGTGAGATTGTAAAATGAATAAATTATTAGATTATACTTTTTCGTATTTTCCAGATCAATCAATAGAAGAAGTGAGATGTAAAATGAATAAATTATTGGATATAATCTCCTGAACGTCGCAGATTTCGGAACAGCAATGGCGAGAGAAGCGGGTTCGAGCTGCCTTGCTGGCTATCCTGACTCACATGGGCGTCGGCAGGGGGGATCAAACGGGTCTGTCGATCCCACTGGAAATGTAGTTAGTATTATTTAAAGTGGAAACAAGTAGTAGGGTAAATTTAAACAAAAACAAATCATTACGTCCAAAACTTGTATAAGATTCTATATCCTTAAAGTTTGCTAAAAAAACAAAAAAACAAAAAAAAAAAAAAAAAATGATTTTCGCATATGTTTCCTCGTAGCGTCCGTTGTAGTTTTGAGATATCTGAGATTCTTTTTCCAAATTCCTCTCCAAACAGAAACACCTGTAGAGGTTCGTGGCTACGTGTACTCGTATAATAATGGAAATTACTTTTCTTGAACTGCTACAAAAACGTCTTTTATGTAATGGAAAGTATTTTCCCCATTCATTTGTACGACATTTGGGTCAGTCTCGAGTGACGAGACAGAACAATGTTTTTGGCTTCCACATTCAATTTCTGATTAAGCCGGGAAGGAGTACTGAAATCATCCCCTGCCGTCCCCGTGCCATTCCTTCCAAAGTCTTGTCTTCTTATCACTAATAATGACTATAGTCCATTAGTGACTATGTTCGACAGTAATACCTTCTTCGTTAACTGTTCTTTTGTACACAAAGGTATTTTCAACAGATATATGTTCATCTTTTAGTGGATGTACCTTTGTTGTAGAGTTTCGTCGAAAGCTTCGCATAATCAAATGCATAAAATGTTTCGTCTGTTGGGTAAACATTAGGTTTCAGTTGTATGCGTTACGCTATAGAACATTTCCAAACCAAATTAACGGATTCCGGTGGCTAATGTTGTTTAGTGTTATCAAAAGCATTCAGTAATCGTAAAAATCCCTATTTGTGGAGTTCCCTATTTGCTAGCAAATGTTATTCGCAACCAATGTTTTCACATTTTGTAATAATAGGAGAAGCTCTCTTTTTACGTAGCTACCGGTATGCTTCTTTCACATTGAAGTTCATTTACACCTATATTTTATCTTTCTCGCTTTTCGAATAATAATAATAATAATAATATACCTGACTTTCACCTAGAACGTATACAATATTATAATTTTTGTGGCCTGTGTCAACACTACGGAGAAACAGACAACTAACATTTATTTGACTCCCCTCCATGCAAAATTTTCTGGCGACGTACATAGTGACTCAGGGTTTTCAGGGTTTTCAGGGTTTTCCTTGGCTTTTCCAAGCAAATGACGAGATGGTACCTCAACTTAAGCATTGGCCGCTGTTTTACCTAACCCTACCGCAGGAACAATGATGACGGGCTTAGGCTGAAAAGTTTGTCAGTTCAACCCATGAAAGAAAATTTAAGGAATGTAAACCCATGAATGTACAGAATGACGTATAAACCCTGAGGAGGCTAGGCTAAAAGTTGCCAGTTCATCACACAAAAGACACGATTCATAGTGTTATTAACACCCATACAATTAATTAATTTTATCTTTTATCATACAAGAAAATTTAAAAATTAATCGCCTGAATGTAAAGAAAAATTACAATATTATCATCATATTTTATTTCCTATAAACCTAGGAAATGTGTCTTTTAATCATGGGAGGATTTAGGAGAGAGATCCTGGGGGCACTTATTTTAAGGGTGGACGTTATTCCGGGCGTCCTCCGAAACATCCCCCCTCCCCAGCCCCGTAAATCCGCCCATGCTTTAATTCAAGGTAAGACTGACATCACTGGTTAAGTAAGTGCCACCAGCTCTTCAAAATATTTTACTGATTCTTTTGGATTTGTTTATGTAAATGCACTACAATCTGTTTGATATAAGTGGAACTTGGATTATTTGCGTTGTTACACCAACATAATACCTCAAGACAAATACAAGCATCATAGTTCGAACCCGGGCTTTACCGTTACCAGGGAATGAAATGTTAGTACAATCTTGTTTCCATGATTTGATCTTGAAATATGGTTATATCATGAGTTAATTATTTCATTGACCTTTGATCTGTCTCACTAATTCTATTCATTTTCTGAAATGGCTAGAATGTACTTTCGGCATTTTTCAAGAGAAACAGCCGACGTTCAGGCCAAATATATACATGCAGTATTTTATTCACGAATGGAAATCAAGAGCGACAGATGACAGCTTGACCTTTGGCCTCGCTAGTAAAACTGAAAGAATCGTATTCGATTTCCAGAACCAGACTAAGTTTCACGTTACAATTATTTTCTCATGTTTTTTTTTATTGTACTAGGTAGGAACTTAATACTGAACGCAAAGGTCATACCAAAAATATGTTTAAGGAAGTTGGTCTGACAAGAAGAAGCAAAATTTCTGACTGTACAATATTTCTTGCTATGCAATGTATTATTTGATAAACCAATGATCTATTTTCTAAGCAGAGTATAAATGAATTAATTCAGAAGAAGAAAGTAACATTTAAGAAAATAATATTTACTTTTATAAACTATACAATTTACTAATTCCTAATTAACTTAAGTCCACTTAATTCCTATACCCCTCGAACAACAACGACAGATTCTATATTCAAGGTATCGTTCCATCATTTTCTAGCCGTAAGCAAAACAAAGGCAAAACTCTAGCAGGATCGCTGGGCTCGGATTTCATGTGTGGTACCATAGACCTCATAATAGATAGACTTATCAAGCTCCCCCATTTCTGCCTGCGCTAAAGCAAATGCGTTTTTGGTCAGAGCACGTGATTTTGAAGTTATCCACTAGTTAACTCTGGCATAGGCGTCATATTCTATTATGAGGTCTATGCCAGAGCTGTCTAGCGGATGAATTCAAAATCACGTGTTCTGAACAAAAAAAAAACTGTAGTTTTAGCGTAGCCAAAATGGGGGAGCGTGATAAGTCTATCTATTATGAGCTCTATGGTGGTACACTAAAATTAATATAAAATGGACGATTGATAAGATTCTGAATTCGATAGGTTTTAACATATGGCAATAACAAAATAGCATTTGTTGAAAATTTAAAGTGAACGTTCATACGTCGTGCTTACCTCGTATTATTACTTCGGTATTATTGCCAGATTGTGCAAGTTTCGGACTCGTAAAAATTTGTATCGTCCATTCTCTATGAATATAAGTGTACGTCATGATTATGAAGAAAGTATCGTTCAGCAAATCACCTTGGCACTTCAATACTTTGATTCAAATGGTTAGAAATGTTCTTAAAATCTTCCGAATCGCGGACTCCCTCAAGTCAATGATTCATCGCCTCTCTTGAGACCCTGCCACACATGATGAAATAAAAATAAGCAAATTCATACCGGTCTCGTTAATTGCTCCATACATACAAACACAATACAGTAAATAATTAATAATTACAAAATTAATACGAGTTAATACATGACAATACAAATAAATACACGACTGCTCATGTTACGTGAAGACAGAAGATTGAAAAACTAATAATTTGTTTAGCGGACCCCTACTGTTCCGCGGACAATAATTTGAGCACCATCCGAAGAGCATCTAATCACTTCTGTAATTCTCTGTTCCTTTTTCTTCTTTATTTTTCAATCGTTCAGATACGAGTAAAACAATAATTTACTTATTAATAACTGAAAAATATGCACTGACCATACTCCAAATTTCAAAAGCAGTACGTAGAGCTTACTTTGTTCCTTAGGCGCGCCTACCAATGAATTTGAATTTTGAATTTTATTTAAGGCCTTTAGGCAAATTTGGCTCAGGCCTTATGGATGATGATGGGAAAATTGGTAGAATGAAGAAAGTGAGAGGAAACGGGAGAACCCAGAGAAAACCCACGCACATGCTCACATGGCATGAGCTGGGATCGAACCGAGGACACCAAGCACCAGAGGAAGGGAGATCGGTTGCTATTGGCACCATCAAATCTCCTCCTTTCTACCCTTATCCCTGCCTGCGGCATATTTGCCTAAAGGTCATAAATAAAATTAAAATTTAAAATATCTTATGAGTTTTAATTGTAATAGGGATGTCAAAATCTATTGCACAAAAAAACTTGTATTTTACACTGTGTACGTTGATTAGAGGTTGTGTAATTTAGAAAATAAATACAGTAATACCTTTGGGGGGTTACCGTGCAGCGAAAGTCAATTAAAATAGTGAATTTATGCTCACATATATTTAATATGTTGTCTAAGCCAAATTGGCTATGGATATCGGAACACAGGTTAAAATGTGTAAAGCAGTAAATACGATTCTGTTGTGGTAAAACGTATTTTGTATTTCCATTCATTGCGGAATACCAGAAGAGAAAGCTGATACTAACATGTAAACTTTCTTTTACGATAAACAAGCCCAACTGAACGGATTATGTAACAAGAAAAATTGTTCAAATGCATCATCCGTTATTAATCCACAGATATTGAAAATGAATAGGAAGTAGAATTTCACGGTTTAATAGAATATGTTGTAGGCAATGGATAACAATAGGTGCCACTACCGTTGAGAAAATATTTAAAACAATACTTAATAATCCGCCTTTAGCAAATGTCAGATGGGTATACGCCATAGTGCTGTCGCCGCTCAGCATTGGTAATTGGTATCGATTCCGGTGCGTGGAAATTCTGACAAAGGTTGTTAAATGGTTTTCCTTAGTCGCACCAGATTAATACTAAGATGGCTCGCACAAACTAGGCACTGGCCAACTCCTCCCTCTCACACATCATCTTCCCTACCTTTATCCCAACCTAAGCTAAAGTTGTTTAAAGCCATGACTTAAAATTAAATTTAATTTCCTTCTTTTATGCAAGTCAAACAACATAGCTACCTTGTGGGTTGCATATGGTGTTAGGATATATATACGGTTCAATATCTTCTCTGAAAACGAATTTATAGGGCAACCTCACGCCCATCCAAAGGTGGTTGTTTAAAAAAGGGACACTCCCCTTCTTACACTGTAGGCATCAAAATTGCGAAAACATAGGGAAATGTGTCATGACGTACAGCGAAGTTATCTAATGAAAACTAAAAACGTCTGTGCAACAATGAAAAGTTAACATAATAAAGTTTTGATTGTTGCGCAACTTCGTTATCGTCCTATTTAAGAGCTTCATTTAGTCATTTAGGTTTCAATTTTAAATTGATCATTTATGTACTTCTATTTGGTATTACAAGGTTTACTTCCGATTCATGGTACTATATTTCCATAAATTCATAATTCAAAGTTTTGCGAAATAGAAATATGGCTTGTATTCTTTTGGCTCAGGCCGATAAACCAATTACTTTCCTCGGCTGACACTATTTCGGCAGCAGCGAATAGGAAGATAACGGCCAGATCATTTTGTCTAGGTACCACATCTCGACATTTGCCTGGTAAAACTGTAGGGAAACCCCTGGAAAACCTCAATCGAAATGGCAGTCTCGGTAATATCCCGGCATTCACCTGGCAATACTGTGAGGACACCGTGGAAACCTTAACAGTATAGCTGACAACAGGAATCGAACCTGGATACATTAGTCAAATGTTTTCATGTGTTGAAGAAATGTTTCATTTCTCTCTTTCAATTTGTGCAAGAGGAGGATTTTGTTCAAGAGGGATTTATTTATTTTTTTTCCACCTGTGCAGTTCAAAGAAGTTTGTCCTAGATTTCTTTGTTCGTATCCTTTACTGGTTGGAGGTCTCGTTTTTACCTACATATTTTTTCAGGAACAACTCAGACGGGCGGCAAAGTGAGCGAGTTTATCGCAAGTACAAACACCTGCTCCACATAGATAAGATATTATAAACTTGTTGTTTACACAAGAACCATATGTTTCCATTCTTATCTTTATTATCTGAAAAATGAAATTTCACTATCCGCTAGCCTACCACAAGAATGCGAAAACAACCAAACCGATGAACATGGTTATTCTTTCTCAGAATCCAAGGAAGCATTGATCCGTTATTCAGAAATGATCAGCATTTGCGGTGTAACGAAGTTTTATTTATTTCTTCGCGTGCTTGGTTTTTCCACCGTTCCACGTTTTGGAAATGTTCATCTGCATAATTGCAGGGGTCTGACGAAAGAATATTCCGCGTTTGTTTTTCTTACAAGGAAGGAAAGTCTATAAAAGTATTATTGTTCCTAACTTCCTATATCTACTTCAACAATAATGGGTACATTATATAAACCTCACTATCGAGACTATACTAGAAGTATAGCTTTATGCAGATAACACCCCCTACATTGATTCCGTAGCCAGTGTATGATTTCGACCATAAAGTGTTAGACCTATTTCCGTGATCTCGTGGTTACGATCGTAAACTCCGAGTCGGCACTGAGAAGACACTTAAATTTGAGTTCTGCTGCTGGCCATCTGAACTGTTTTCCCCTCTCAGTTTCACTAAGCGAATGCTGGGATGGTCTACACTTCTCTTCATATCCAACGAACAGTGAATATACAGTACCGATAACACAGACTGAAGCATTGAGATATTGTGAAGGTCACAGCAGTATTTTTTTTTCTTAATAAAATGACAGTATGATAATT
>JAGDQP010049403.1:3788-14508 GCA_022664845.1 Lepisma saccharinum | reverse complement strand
GAACGAAGTTTTTTTTAGTACAGAAGCATTCTCGCATAAAAAACAGAAGTTTCAATATCGAAATTTTCAATACAATATCGTAATCAAGTGCAGCATGATCTTGATCTGTAAGTAGTATCGTTTTCCATTCATTTAAAAAATTTCTATTCGAAATTAGCGTTGCTCTAAACAAGTAAAAATTGGTAAATTTTGTATTTTGGGGTCATTTTAGTAATGACTTCGGCTCGTCTCGAGCCCATCAGCTGTTAGTTTCTCAAATTCACAAACCTCCATGCGCCATCCGGGATTCTAACCTGGGACTTTCGAGACTCTGGCTCGGTGACTCAACCCACACGACTATCAGGTCGGCTTCTCTAGTATTTGAGTTTGTGAACAAATGTATTCGAGAGTTGAAGTACTAAACGCAGAAAAAATTAACTATGTTAAATCATATGAGCTAAATGAAGAATGAACATCTGTGAACATGAAGGCTTTTGCAATAAATGGAATAAAGAATTTACAAGAAGGTAAGGTGCTTTCGAAAGTGCATATTGTTTTACATATTTTGCTCCTTTTTAGTGCATATTTTAGGTATTTTAACTGCATGGCTAGCCGTGCCCTACTTATTAGGTATGACATGCGAGTAATTTGAAGTACATATACAGGGTGTAAAGAAAAGACAGTTACAAACTTTGGTAGGTGAACCTTGACGCCGAAACAAGAAAAACCGTTCATATAAGCATGGGTCAAATTCCGCTTCGTTTTCGAGATACAGGTGCCAAAACAACTTGGAGCCCAAAATAATCTCCTTACAATGGTAAATACAATAAAGATTTCGTCATAAATCTTAAACAATACACAAAAAATAAAATTTATGTTTTCGGAAGGTGATTTGCACCAATACAGTAGATATTAGAAATTAAAAAGTGATTTTCATCGGGTGGTTAGTGTTACCAACCTGGTATATCGCTTATTTTTTTTCAAATGACACTATATCAGCTTATTGCATATGCTCTAGTAATGGGAAATAACATATGTGAAGCACCGAACACAGTGTTGAAAACTGTGATTGTTATACCAGGTTAAGTATGAAAAATTGTAATGTTTCTTCAAAAGAAGAGCTAACTTATTATTTTAATTTTAATTATGTATGAAATGTGAGTTATTTGAAAGACATATGATTTATTATCTTCAAATATTCTTTTTTTAATTCAAATTATATATTAATTATTACAAATCAAATCGACGGCTGGCAAACATTGTGGTGCAAGTCAATCGTAAAAAAAAACATTAGTAAACTTTAATTTGAATGGGCCAATTTAGTAACTTTTAACTTCGGCCCGTCACAATTGGCCTATACACCTAGATAAAATCCACAATCATCCATGCCCCAGGCGGGATTCGAACTCGCGACCTTCGAGTCACTCGCCTTAACGCCTGAGACCACGCGGCTACCTGGTAGGCGTAAGTCAATCGTGAATACAAACATCTTTTTTTAAAAAAAGAAAATTCTCAAGCATGCATCAATTTTGGACCAAACTGACGTTCACAATTGATGATCTTGTTACTTTATGCAGATTATATCAATAGTTTGATCTCGGTCGAAACAGATGAATTAGTAACCCTTACTAATTACTCTTACTCTTACTCAGTATTCCTTCGAATCTGAATCTTCCGTCATTCGGAATGTGAACTAAATTATTAGGCATCTATATTATTGATGATTCATAATGGAAGACGCACATATCTAGTTTTTTAGTAACAAATTATGCAGTAGATGTTTTATGATACTGTAAATCTAAATGCATTATTGTCGCTATATTATTCGAACTTCCATTCAATCATTAGCTATGGGGTAATTTTGGCGGGAAATGCAAGCGATGCCACTACTACCTTTCGCACTTAAAATGGCAGTAAGAATTATGTGCAAATTAGCGAAAAGAGCTTTTTGTAAACAGAGAATGATTCTTTTCTCTCTACTCAACAGAGCCATTGATATTTTCAAAATTTGTAGAATTGCACGTGAAACCTCAATCAAACCTCCACTACTCTATTGTTAAGTCTAAATTTATTCCATCCACAGGTTTCACTCTTATCGGGTTGCTCAGAACTCCTTTCGCTGGCCCCTTGTAATTCATACAACCGAGCCAACCTTCCATTCTAGCGCGTTCTACAGTATTGGATCAATGACAATATTTTTCCATTCGAAGGACCAGGATCAGTATTTTCCAACGTAGAGAACGTCGGGTTGAGCTTTCCTTAACTCACGTGATGATGGAGTGCTGCTATTGAAATCCCCAATCAACTTGGACACAGAAGTTATTAATTGTTCTTATCGCATGCTTTGA
Source organism: Lepisma saccharinum (assembly GCA_022664845.1). Lineage (NCBI taxonomy): Eukaryota > Metazoa > Arthropoda > Insecta > Zygentoma > Lepismatidae > Lepisma > Lepisma saccharinum. The sequence continues at coordinate 12,181 of JAGDQP010049403.1, read as the reverse complement.
AGTTTTATCACTGATCCCCATTGCATCATTTATTGCAAGCTGTAAAGAGAGAAAGAGTTTGTAAGTTCTTTAATCGCATTATATCAAAACTTCACACGCAGAGCTATTGATATGAACTAATACTAATAAATAAACATATTAAGAACGTTTATTACGTAGAAGTTAATTCCAAAAGAAATACATGTAATATTCAGTTAGTATGGTGCTGTCACTAAGATCGCTGCATACGACTCGGTTATAAGGAATTCGAGGACCCAAGATTTCTCTCAGTCACGTAATGCGAGGGCCGGAACAATATCTACAACGTAAGCTGATCGCTTCCAATCCCTTATCGCTCATAATTTCATCAACGTAAGCATAACAGGAAATCAATTATTGAAATTTTACACTTAACTGATTTACAGCTATTTTAGGATTCAGTTCATTACGTTTTAAGCTTCTTAACTGTCTATGAGGAAAAAGAAAAGACTTTGACCTGATGGAAGGTTCTATCTCGGCTTCACTTTAATGTTTCCGGGAGAAAACCTGGGAAACCATAGTAAGTACGATTTACTGCTAAATTCTATCTTAGGAATTGAACTTTGAATATTATTTAAGGCCTTTAGGCAACTTTGGTTCAGGTCAAATGGATGATGATAAGAGAATAGGAAGAATGAACAAAGTGGGAGGAAACGGGGAAAACCATAGAAAACCCACGTACATGGTGTTGGTCCACCACAAAGCCCACATGGCACGAGCAGGGATCGATATAACAGCAGAGGATCGATATACCAGCGCTCTACCATTGAGCCACTACGGCCCTCTATCTTAGGATCTCCCGATACAAGCCAAATATGCATCCACTGAATCACCCTACACAAACTCAGAAATGAGGAGCTTATTTTCGTAACGGCACATGTCCAATGGCGCAAATTTTACAGTAGGCGTATAAAGAAAGCATTTCTCTGGGATGACGATCACTATAATTATACGAATGATCTAATGTTGTTACTATTCAGTGACTCTAGTTAGAATATTAGATAATTAGCACAATTATAGTGATCGCCATCCCAGAGAAATATTTTTTACCCTTACTGTAAAATTTACGTCACTGGACATGTGCCCATTTGAAAATAAGCTCCTCAAATGTAAGTTAACAAAACGAATACAATGAGTGTGCACTTCATTAGAGACAGTATACATAAGATACGATACGACCAATCGATGGCACAGGTGGACAACGCTTAGATCGCTTGTGGTCATGGGCGTTGCGTTTTCTGAAGGGGTTTTTTTTTTTGTTGTTGTTGTTGAATTTGAATTTTATTGGAGGCCTTTAGGCAACCTTTTGATTCAGACCGTCTAGATGATAATGGGAGAATTGGTTGAATGAAGAAAGTGGGAGGAAACGGGAGAACCCCGAGAAAACCAACGCACACAGTATTTGTCCACTACAAAGCCCACATGATATGAGCTGGGATCAAACCGAGAACCCCAAGCACCAGTATCATTGTAGCAACACCAGTGATAGTAGTACTTACTTACTTACTTACTTACTTACTCTATGGCTTACGGAACTAGCGAGTTCATCGCCGTAGTAACAAACGTTCGCCATCTGGATCTATCCTGGGCAAGATCAAGCCAGTTCTCATCACAAACACCTACTTCTCGAAGATCTCTTCTAATATTGTTCTCCCAACGTCGTCTCGGTCTTCCCAGTTTTAGGCGTAGGGAATTTTCTTATAAAGAAAGCAATTTCTCATGCTTCACTAGGGAAATTCGATATCGACCAACTGACAACAGTGATTCTCAATGTAATGTATGTGGTGCGTGTGAAATGTGTAAAGAACCTCACTGATTTTGAACGTAGTTTGAGGCCCGATTAACTGCTGCATGCATTTCCAGAACTGTGACACTAATGAGATACCAGAAGCCTACACAGCAAAAACTAGCCGTGTTACTTTAGCACTTTTCGGTGTTCCAGGGCGACCACAAATTTTTCTATTAAGTCAACACAACGGAAGGTTAAATCCAACATGCTACGAAGCTGCATACCCAACTATTTAACTGTTTCTTTTAAGATAAGGACCAAATTATGCACCGTAACCACTGCTTTTGCTTGTGGAACAAGCAATCACAGGTGGAAACAAACACTTTTGGATAGGTCTAAATAAATGTTACTCGAAGAGAAAAATCGGATCCAAAACTCCCCGAGAACGGCTCCAGGGCTTTAGGGAGATTGACCGAATAGAAGGATAGACAGGGAGAGAGGAGTGGGTGCAGGTTCTTTTAAAATAATGAACGATGAAACGTATATAAAACTAATGTCCTATACCGGGAGTAGCCTTGATAAATTCCACCATCGTTGCCCATATGGAAGATTTTAGAATATGCTGTGTTCTACTTTCTCCCAACAAACGGCAAATGCTAAAAATGCATATTCAAGAGTCGAACAGAGTTCGCGGACGATGGAATTTACGAGACTCATCCCTAAGAACACTAATGTCACAAGTTTCTACTGCTCTTTAAGGATGTGAAAAAAATAGCTCTAAAGTCCCTATCACGAGTACGAGGGAAGGTTGCACTCGTAAGAAAATATGACAAAAAAGGTGTAAGATAAATAGAAAGGATGTTCAATTTTACCTTTTAAATGAAACAATTACTTTGGAAAACAGTGTTAAACTTTTTCAAACTTAAAAAAAAAAACAAAAAAAAAAAAAACAGAAGGACGATGAATGTTTTGATCATCCGTTGTCTAGAAATAATTAAGATCATATACAAATGAACTGTCAACGTACACAACAACAAGTTCACGTTCCCTCTTCTAGCCATTACAAAATTAAGTAAGGAGGAGCTGATGTAACACTTAATATATTTTAAGAAAATTTACATCGTGCCTAGCAACCACACACAAAATGAACAAATTATCTTTATTTGTACCGTATGCCTGATTCGATACATACAGAATTGTTCCTACGATTGGCATATGTCATCCCAAGAAATTAAAAATATCACCTGGCTGAAGAGGGAGGACTATGATATTACATCCATTCTGAAAAATGCTTTTCTCATTCCTGAACACCGAGAATTACTTTACTAGCAGATTATATCACCTGAACATATCGTGTAACGTTACTGAATGACCTGTGCTTTTCTCTGGGAGTGTGTTTACACACTATGCGGACCGCAAAATACATATATTGAGAAAGACAGAATCTATGTTAATGAATAGAAACGGAACTTGATTGAAATTACGGGATGCGAAAGTTGAGAGTTTGAAAGCTGAATGGATAGTGGGGGTTATACGTATCGGAGTGAGCATCTAAAGCACTTTAGTTTATGCATGGTAAACAAGTAACAATACGATGTCAATACGCAAGACACTAAGTATTTGCAGCTGGCAAGCTGAACTAAACATGTAAATACACAAATTGTAAAAAAGACCCATTTTGGGTAATTACTGCCTTAAACCTAATTCTATTTAATTCTACACACATATATCTACACAAAGGTGATCACCCTTAGTACGTGAAAAATTCTCAGCTGAGATACTGGCCAGCTCTCGCGTGCTTAAACCAACTACAACACTGACACATTGCAGAATAATGTAAAATAATAATAAAAGAAATTACTGAAATTGGTCTCAATATTGCGTTAGAGATTACTTCTTGTCTAAACTAATGGGACTGCTGCCGAAATTTCGAATGACTGAAAAAAGTTACTTTTACATAAAAGTCTAAATACATTAATAGTCGTGTTTACTGCAAACGCTGAAAGATGAGCTCCGAATATTTGTTTATATAGAAGTGGGTTTTGACAACTGGACACACGCTGGGTGGGGACGTACCCCACATACAATTAACTATTCAACTGGACGAGGTCCGAGCCGTGAACATAATGGTGCTTTCTCCTTAAACGATTCTCAGCTTCCGTTCGAAAGAAAAAAAGAAGAAAATAATAACAATCACCAGATAAAAAGAACACACAATATGATTATTATTACTATGTTGAGGTTGCTCATACAACGAATATGAGGCAATAATAATCAGCAATTGATATAGTTAGAATACATTAAACTCAGACATGATACAACTTAATTATAATGACCATATGAAGTTATATTTTTATACGTAAAGAATGATTTATAAGAATTTGAAAGCTGGTACATATTATGCTAGTGAAACATCTTTTACCATATTTGTTCTGTTCAAATAATGTCGGCTAAGGTAAACTTTGATGTGCACAAATTGTTGGCAAGTATAGTAAAACGGTTTCTCTAAGTGCAAATGTCAAAAGTACAAGAAATGTTATAGTTACAGTTAGACAAAAAAAAATGTTTCTCTCGTTTCCCAAACTTGGGTATCACTAACTGAACCAGGTTGCGTAGCAGTTCCAAGAACAAGAGAATATTTTAAGGAACGGGGTCGGACACGTTCAGGGCCTAAATTTATGGTACCTTTCGGAAATCTTTTTTTTTTTTTTTTAGGTCTACGAAAATAGGTAAACAAGCTTTACGAAAAACTTTAGCTGAATCTTTGGTGGCATAAAACACTTCCTGATGTTGCTCGAAGAGCATGTCCGGACAGATAGAAAATCGAAGTTGACATACGCTTGCTCAGCTCCATTATTCTGCGGCGATGAGCTGGAGAAAGATTGTTCCTTTTCTTTCTTACTCTGGCCTTGAGATGATTGAACGTAGCATATAATAACGAGGTTACTGGTTAGATAAGGACCTTGCTGGGAGCATCTTCGTGCCCAGGCGTCCGTCGTTCAACTATGGCGTCGTCTCTGAGATGTGAACTGGTGCCACTCTAACACAGTTCCAAATACGAAGCACAGGATTTGTCCACTCCACCACTTGCACACACGACAAGTTTATGAACACCACTGTCACTCGGACGAACAGTACAAGCAAGCATGATGAGTTAATATCTGGTATACGTCGGAGAGAGAGAATAACGAATAAGTACTCGGATTCCAGGTTCGCACTTAGGAAAAGTTAGCAACGCATCGCAATTGTCTTAAAAAGCATCGAAATACGTAAAGGTCGTGTGGAGATAGGTTTTTGCATTCGCGCGATTATTGACACACGGTTCACTCAATGTGAGGTCGATGACACTGGAAACTGCACTGTGCCAAAAAAAGTTCGTTGTCTTCTTTTGTGCTCCTATATTGACCCAATTCTCTCCCTCCTTCGGAATCGAAATTTTCAAAACATCAGTTCTTATTCGTCGTCGAAATGCACGAAGGGTGCTGCCGTTGCTTGCCTTGAAGAACCGTTGGTAATTTCTTGATGAGGTGTTAAAATCATACGTGATCAAATTCGCGTTGCTGGGATTTCACCAGTTCATCATCTAAGTCAGAGCGAGGCCAGTTGAAAAAGTATATCCGTCTGAAGGTCTCTGTGGCCATTAGCACCTTCCTAGGAGGACTGGTCTTTCCGTCTCTTCAAGTAGAAAACCCATTAACTATTGTTCGATGTCGTTGTGGGCTTCATTCCAGGTGTTTGCCAAATGGGTGCTGGTAACGGGTTTCCAAAACAAAGAATACAAAAATATTGAAATAGGAAAAAAGAAAGAATCCAGAATTTTTGTACAAAAGAAAATTTAATCAACAAGAACATCCGTCTGTTTGCTGTTTGCATAAAAAAAAATCTTCATACGGCACTGATAATTAAAATAAAAATACAGTTTACAGATGGCGATGATGGTGCAACTGTTACAGCACTTTGATTGTTATATTAATATAGTGGACTCTTTAACTCGAACTCCAAGGGGACACGAAAAAGATTCGAAATATCCAAAATTCAAATTAACAAAAAACATGCATTAAAGAAAATCAATAAAAGCGAACTACATACTTCTGGATAAATATATTATGGAATAGACCTGACGTTAAACACTGCCCTATTTTATTTTAAAATAAACGATCCTCTCACAATAATTAAGCTACCAGTAAATGGAAAACAAATTTAAATAATTACATACGAATATAACATCATTAGCTACCTTTTCTCACTTGAACAAATTCGTGGCTTTTTTTTTTTTTTTTATTTTTACACGGTTAACAACATTTTAAATTGCATTTATTGCGTGATCCTCAATGCAATTAAGAAGACTCTTTACATTTTTGTTTACAAGTTATAGGCTAGTTGAGCAGGGGGTTTAAAGAGATACATCTGCACACAAAGGGTGGACAATCCCACCTTATTCAGGAGAGGGCGAGGCTGCATATCAGCAAACAATACATTTTTCTTCTCTATGGCTACCTCTGGGTAGCTGAAAACCAGTTGAAATTGCATTCTTCAATTGACTCTGACCACCAGCAAAATTCCCTGGAGTACATATAATATTTCAGACATTGGAATTCAGGAATATTTCCTTGTCTTTTGAATTAATGAAATCCTACCTTCAAATTATCCAAACAAGAGCTTCGAAAATTCGAATTGCATATGAATTTTTAAAATAGGTTTCAATAGCAATTTCAAGGGCAAAAACTTCTGTTTGAAATACCCAATAATTGGAGTTATCCAAGTTCGAATAACCGAGAGTGCACTGTATTACAAAATGATATCTGATTGTTTATCAGTTGCGAATCTAGAGAATCAGGTAATCATTCCAGATTATTTTATTGTGGTCAGAAGGTTGCTTGTTTCTGAATATTTCATGTGTTTCCGACAAACAAATGAGTACCTTACAAATAAATCTGTTTAGAACAAACAAGTCTTACTGTACAAAGTTAGTTCTGAGTTTTAAAATGTATTTATTATCCAATTTATTGAAGTAGAATGCAAAGAAATATTTTGGTGCGATATTAATTAATTATTGTTATTAAACATGGAGTAGGTCTTATTGTGCTTTTGTGTAGTTATGGTGTTGGGAATTTTATGTTCTAACAGCATCCCTACATCAATATAACTCAACACGACTTTAATTAACAACCGTCGTAGCCTGGTAGGTAAAACATCAAGCTGCCAACTGGTCAACCCGTTTTCGAATCATGATCTGTACTATCATACATTTTTATGAGTATTTAAATTTGTTTAAACAAAATTTTGTTTGGAACAAATACAATTTTGTTTGGGTCTAATTTCAGCTTCTTTTTTTATTTTGTGAACCAGAAACAAACGTTTTGTTCTGTGTATACTTCTATAACGTAGGCGTAAAGAAGCTAGCTGTGGTTCTCAGATATCAAGTTAACTGTAATACGCGCTTAATTAAAGCATGAAACACAGTACTAAAATAATAACTATTCGAAAATTCTCTTGAAAATAATTCGACTAGTTCTTGTATATCGAATATTTCCTTCCTAAATGAATAGCTCAATAGTCCGCACCAAAACTTTAGAGGCAAATCTTTTTTTTTTTAAAAAAAAAAGTGATCCGTATAATGTCCGCACTCTAAAAATAACAATTTCCTGTACTTGAAAATATAAGTTACGGGTATTCGTTCTTTTATTTCTGTTCGTGTTCCCTTATGTTCTCGTGTAGTGTCCTTCAGTCATAACATCGGCGCCGGAAATCCACTCAGCAGACAGCAGACAAGAACAAAAGACAGTCCAAACAGTTTTAGCCTGCATCTGCTTCTCTGATTTTGAGGAAATGCCCATTTTCTGATAACATTCCATTCCCTCCTTCCTCCCTCGAGCGAATTCTTTCGCGTATTTCAAGATTTCTTTTCATCATTGCTAATGCGTCTGTCTTGTTAGCAAGTAGCGTGCGGGAAATACAGTATGGGAAAATACAGCGGCTTTTAAATTGAAATTTGCTCACGAAAACTTGGTTACTACCACAAATTTGGTTATACTACCGTAATCTTTATTTGATTTTCATTCAGGAGCGTATCCTGTGGGCTATCTAGACTACCGCCGCAGCCTAAGCTTGTGAACAAATATTTCAACCTTCACAAATAATATTAATTTACATGAAAGGGAGACCAGAACACCTATAATAATCATCAGTACTATGTGTGACCTTCATACCCTCTTTGTAAATCTTATTACTTTAGCTTGCGGTAGCCCAAGCTGTCAATCCAAAATACGCCACTGTTTTCATTCAATTAATTACCGGTATTAGATAGGAGGTTCTAAGTGCAATTTAGATCGAAAATTAATGACAGAAAAATGCGCGTTTTTTTGAATGATGAGAATGCGGATATCTTATTTCTAAGAAAAGTATTTCTCGGTGCACACGTAAAAACTTTTTCTCAATAATAAAAAATCGCTTTTTACCGTGTACTCAGGAAGTTAAGATCCAAAAACCTCACCCAATTTTCTACGTGTAAAAGCCAAATAAGGGCACTATAGTTATAAGGCGCTCAAACTTTATTTCTTATCAATTCCGAATACTACCAGTCAGATGAACATTTTATTCTTAATGTTCCTGGGATTTAAATTTTGTCTGGTGATGAAGAAAAGGG
>JAGDQP010049402.1:4410-14509 GCA_022664845.1 Lepisma saccharinum | reverse complement strand
CTGCAACGTATTTCCATTTGCGGAAGAACGTTTTGCTACATCAAATATAAAACGGCATATAAAACGAGTCAACATTCACTTTTCAGATAAAGATATATTAACACCTCAAACGATTTTTGAATATGTGCTGCTCAGTTTGAAAATCAGTGTTTTACTGATTGAACTAATCTACAAATAATAAGAAGAGCAAAATAAAATTATAGAAGAACAGAAATGCTTTTTCCGGGCCCAGAAAACATAAATTAAGTTACTGCCATAGCTTACACACTTCTTAATATATATTTTTTTAATTTCGGATCACAGATTCTTTTCGCAGATGATGTTTCCATTTTTGTGTGAAGAGAGCGATCAATATGATGAATTCAAACACTTAAACAGAACATAATGTTTCGTTAGAATAAAATCATTTTGCTCTTCCTGTGAATGTGCAAACATCACACTACAACTTTTACAGTCTGAGAATACCATAGCGCTTCCTTGATATTAAAATGGAGGTTTAAAATGAATAACGCTTTTGATCATACTATTTAGTAATCATTCCATTGTGTGAATAACAAAGTAAAATTAAACGCTAGAGCACAAGTAATAAATAAAAGTTGCACTGTTCCTTAAATAGATCTGGAAGTTTACTACTCTGTGAAACAAAAGAGGGTTAGAAACACAAAACGGAATTCAGCTCCGTGTATACAAAAGTGTTAATGATATTATCTAAAATGGAGGAAAACAATCAAACATACTCATACGGTATTCAAATATACTCATGAACTTGATTAAGAATTTTCAAATTGCATTAATAGCTAATAGCAGCTTTAGAGCACACGTCATTTTGAAAGTTCTACATTCTAGCAGGCCTGCATTAGGTATTATGAGTTTTAATATTATTTTTAATATCCAACTGAATTCAGATTAACCACTACTTGTGATTTTCTCTAACTGTATTGTTCGTTGTTTTATATTATTATTTATTAATCGGGAACAATAGCTAGATTAGCCTTTATTTGTCCAGTCAAAAAGTCTATGAGAGTTTCCAAACTACCAGGTACAACGATGGAAACCTAAAACAAACTTTGTACTTTCTAACACAATACGAATTAAATGTTTATTAAAACAAGTATTTTTATTCCATGATATGCTTACGTTTCTGTCTCAAGAATCTTTAAGAATAAATTTGGAAAAGAAATTTTCGCCATAAATACATAGCATATAATTCAATATTGCCTAGTGTGCAGTGTATGAGATAAATACAATATTTAAGACGGGAAAACGGTGGCATCTAAGGACATTTTCAAACTTCATCGTTTGATTTATAATAGCAGTTGTGAAATCTTCTGCAACGCATTTCCATTTGCGGAAGGATGTATTGCTACACCGAACCCAGTAATACGCTTCTCTTATTAGAAATGAAAATTAAAGAGTTAAGGAAATTGAAACAGTAAGAAAATTGGCCCTTAACTGTAAACGTACAATCTTAAAAAAGACATGAAGTAAATGCAATTATTTATCGTTAGAATAAATGAGTGAAGCCCGTAGTTGGTTGTCGGTGGTGCAGTAACGATACTGTCTCAGGAGTCTCAATAGCTCGCTGGCCTGTGGATGGGTGGTTAAAAAGCATGATTCTCGAGAATCACTATATTCATTATCATACATGCGGGAAAGCATTCGAACAGTAAGTTATCTTTCACGGCCTGTGAATTTCCCGAGAGTTCCTCGTTTTTCGAGGCGTTCGGAATAAAAAAAGTGGATAATATGCACAGCCAACCCGGACAACGGCTAACTAGAAAACAGCAAACCCGGACGACGTCCTTTACAACGAACTGGTCAGTTTATGCATGACGTTTAGCATGCGAATGAGCAAGAGAATGCTCCCGCTATACATACTAAAATACAAACTATACACAAATGAATAAACTTTTCGTTATGAAGAAGGAATAGAGAAAATGTTGCTAATGTTGTTACATAATCCCCCAGTCATCAATGTCACTGACACAAGAATAGACAAAAGAGAAAGAAATTGAGAATAGAAAAATATTTTTTAAACGAACTAAAATATGATATTTACAATTTCTTCGCCACTGTTTTATACAACTCACTCAGTATTCACCCTACTCTATAAAGTACACATATCGAGAGAACCTGTCCTTATACCCTAATTGTATTTACATCTATTTATACACCAATATCATGGCGACAAGGAACGTGACAACTACATGCATTAATACTATAACAAGGGCAATAACAGGATCCTGTTAAAAGAATAAATAAGTCATGTAGTATAAAATCACGAAAAAAATTCTCCATATAGCAATATTTAATGTATATCTCTTTGTGACCAAAATCTCGTAATATATTTTACGTGGCGCTTAAGTCTAACCTTTAGATTATTTGGAGATTATAACCAATCGATGTTGGGAGTAGGGAAATTTAAGACCTTAAATGGAGCTGCCAATTTCTTATTAAACTATTTATTAAAGCTACACTTTTGCACGCTTTTGACTAAAACTACCTCAACTACAAATAACGCCATAGGTACATGGTTCAGATTGTATATTTTTTGTCGACGTTGGCAGGTTTTCTCTATATTCACAGTCATAATTCTTAGACGTTCTTCGTTATTAGGTGTTTCATCCCGCACGAATTCATTCAAAGTAAATCTAGCATCAAGTGGATTAATGAGCTTTCGCACTAGGAAAATGTTAGCAGGGATGTCTTCCATGGCTTTATTTTCGCATTTATAAAGGACGTAGTATATTTGAGGTTTTATTGGAGCTCAATTCTTCTGATTCTTATCAATATAGCAACGCAACATCATAATTATGTTTTTATTTTGTATATTACGTAGATTAGACGTTGGTGAATACGGTCAGTCGGGACGTCTTTTATCCCAAATCCACAGAGAAATTAACTGAAGTTTTCGCTCCTAAACACGCTTGCTCTATCATGCACCTTCTTAATTTACACATCCGAAAGTTAGAAATAGCTTCTCACAAATAATTTTAAAACCTAATGGATTTAATGCTTCTAACATCACAAAACAACTACATGCGTCTGTCACGTACATAAAATGTTTGAAACTAAATGTACTACAGAGTCATGCCCCCGCAGTGTCCAGGTACCATACACAATCGGACTTTAGTTCTTTCTTAGATAAAATGTGTACTTCTGAACATACTCTTTCATTTCGATGAACATATTCGACCAAATGAAGCGTTTACCAATAGTTCTTAGTCTTAATGTAGGTACAGTGACCCTATTCAAAGCCCCTTCATGAAATTATTTCACAATACTTATTTTAACGGATTGAGAAAGAGAGAAACGGTTACCATTACCTTGTTTACCTTTGGACTTATGTATGAATATATCGTTGCGCAATAGAAAACATGGCACTTCTTGTTTACTTTTAAGTTTGTTTATAGTATACAAACAATGTGCATGTGCATTTGCCATACAAATAAAACTTTAAAAAGATCTGGCTGATTCCAGAGCAGCGTGACATAACACTAAATCTTTACTCTCAAATTCATTAATATTCTGAAATTTATCCGAACGCGGATGAAACTCAAAGGAATTGTACATGTGCGACAGAAAAGGAACGCATGCATTAATCTGAATTTGGATATAAACAATTCTGAATTGGAATTGTCAAGCCTTTATAAGCAGGGTGGGATATTTTTTCTTTTTTTTAATTTCCAAATAGCCAACATAGGGCGCTATTATTACTGTAAATAACAAACTCCTTATGCAAGTTCATTTCAAATTTTCTTACTGCTAACATCAAAGTTTGAAACTTAAGGTCATAAATTGATTTATTATAGTCTGATTTGGGAATTACCTTGGAGTAAAGATACACAGGCCTCAGCTTAGTCTCATCGTCATATTGACTTAACACGCTACTGTAAGTTCTAGTACTTGCGTCATAGTAAATGAGAGAAGGTGATTAGGTACACGCAAAATTACATTCATAATAAAGTCTTGCTTAATATTTTTCTAAGGACTGCTCTTCTATCTGTCTCAAGAAAATTTCACCTTGATGGAACGGAGCCTATTAAAAGGTGCCATTAACCGAGAATAGTCTGGGATAAAGTGAGGGTAAAAATTTATGAAATCAGTTAATTTATTTAAACCCCTACGGGTATTCGAACGAGGTATTTCCTTAATAGCTGCTACCGGCTTTGGATCTATGATTATATCCCATTTTCAAACACATGTCTCACCATTTCCCATTTTTTTTTTTAAAAAAAATGATGCGAGTACAGAGGATGTGCGCCTTTCGTGGAGAAACTATTATACCTTTTTCTCGCAAGCGTCGAATCATTTTCTATAACAACAACTTGTGAGATTATATGTCAGACGTATTAATACAGAGACCGGCAAGACTATAGCTGGGTTTTCACACAATAAATCTTTAAATACTCTATGCATAAAGCTAGCTAACGCAAAGCTAGATTTTACTAAACCTATTGGTAATTTTGTGAAGGACAATAATGTAGTTGGAGTAACAAAGATAGTTATTTTACGACTTTCCTGGTCAAATTTTAACTGACGAAAGGCACGTTTGATATCCTAGTGCGTATATTTCTTAATTTAGCTAATTTTTAGCTATCTTTAGCTAAATAAAAAATTCTCATGTGGTCACAGGTGACATAAAGTACAATGACCGATTCTATCTTGCACTTGTCTTGGAGGCTGCCTTACATATCCTCCTAAAATTAAAGTGAAGATAAGGAGACAACGGCTTCTAACTTGCATGAACGTTTCATAAGGGCGCGGGTTCCGCTTACAGTAAGATTCTACTTGACAAATAAATCGCCGTATCCATTTGTCATTATAACCCGTTACATTTTCTGCTACCGAACTGATGATCCTACGAATATGCTAACCAATTTGTATAGGGTGTGCGACGTCATAATCAATTGTGGATTTTAGTAAAGGGAAATTCGTACTACGGTGCCATGTTTTTTTTTCTAAACAAACATGTTACTAGTATTGGTAAGTTCTCACCGACCTTTTTAGCGTGAGATAATGTTCTTAAGTGGGATCTGAAAGCCTCTTAAATTCAAAGCAACTGATTTTTTCAAAAATAATTACTCTCTCCAGTAAACAAATCCAGGTATGAATTCCATAAGTATCTCCTCCTGAGATAAATATGCCAAAGGGTCACACATAAATTTAAAGTCCAAGTGGTTAACATGTGTCATGAAAAGCTAGTGGAATTTTTCTTTGAATATCTGCTGCAAGCATACAGATCGTTTCACCTTTTAAAATGACGATTCATACAGCAGCCATTGACTCCTCAACATAACAAGAAAAAGCTACAACAAGTCCATATTTGGAGGTACAATGTCGGTAAGAGTGTGAAACATAAATATCATGTAGAGAATTGCCGGGAAATATAGGTCTACCACACATCAATCGCGATTACAGATGAAGAAATTATACCTGGGGATAAGCGAACATACATTACTGAGAAAGTTTAATAGCTAGTTACAAAAACATGCGAAATTACGTTTTACTTTTTGGAGGAAAAAGATAATATAAATGTTTTCTCTCTGGCACTGTTTTCTCAAACAATTCATACTAAAAATTATACAAATTTATTTTTATGTATGAACAAAAAGAAAGGCATGTGCGCGCTCTCATATACAGTCACCTTATAAACTTTTGAATTGAGCTTCAGATAGTCACACATACACAAAAGTGTGTTTTTAGTTTTAAGTAGGAGTTGTTTAAGAAAATATATCATTATTTTTTATTATATTTTAGTTATTTTTTTTCGATTAATTTTTCTGAAGCTAGTGTTTTAAGACTCAATCCTAAAGTGTTCTGCAAACAGTCAAACCAACATAGTTTAAGACTAGTATTTATTTTAGGACAAGGTCCATATTAATAAAATATATATGTTTTTAAAATATACAAGTATATAGAAATATAGGAAAGTAGCAATAGAATATTCTATTGCCGCCCGACTTATTTGACCGTGCCAAAGTTAATTATTATTTGTCGTCGAGAAATTTGTTAAATTAATGTTACAAGATTTGAGGATAGTGCCAACCAGTGTGAACTAAAGAAATGACTAATAAAAACCATAGTATATAATTGATTGTAGACCACCAGAGAGAGTTTTGAAATACTAGTATAGTAAATGAAACTCTAAAGAGATAAACTCATTTTACTAAAACATCAAAACTGATAATTAAGTAAAATAAATAAAAATACGCAGTACTTAAGAAAGGCATGTGAAAATTTCAATCTGCTATAGATTAAATTAATTGCACTATATCATCGATTTACAGATGAAATATGTTGAGTCAGAAAGTTATTTTAAACCATAAGAGAACCAGAGGAACGTAACCCCCAAAATGCGATATTGGTTTCATGGATGTATGTACATAATTTTGAACGCTCTGTATGATGTCAAATCTACGCCACTCATTCTCTTTCTTTGGCGTTAAGATTTAGTAATGTATCTCTGATTTACGTCTTTTTCCTTTGAAAAAAAAAACTTATTTTTCTCTCTATTGTAAATCTGCGAAAATGGAGTTATGTTCCTCTTGTTCTAATACGACGAGTTATTGTGCTTTTCTAGCCTTAAGGTGTACCTTACTTAGAGTAGTAAACATATAGTGCCGATCGTAAGTAAATGCGTGTTTATGAACAATTTAGGAAAATCACTAATTCTGGAATTTTTCATCGTTATTAGATGTAATAGCAGTATATAAAAAAACATAAAAATAATTTTGGAAACTTGATAGATAAACGGCATAAATGAAAAAAACAATCCTGATATTCTATTTTCATGTATTGTATTTTAGGTGCAAAATTATAATTTCTTTTGTCCTCGTTTTCTCGAAACTATTCTCTACCATAAATTTCTTGTCGAGGGCATGTCACAAATATAGTGAAATTTTCGATTAACAAGGCATTTCTGCCAAAAAATAGGTTAAAACTTATTTTCGCAAACTATATGAAAGATCAGCAAATCTGCCCATTAAATAGCATTTAATAGTTCCTGGAAATCTAAATTTAATCCGGTATCCAACATTAAAAAGATTGTCAGAAACTGAACTTTTATATAAAGGGTCACATTTTTAATTTTTTTCTGAGTATTGCATAGAAATTTTTAAGTAGTAAAAGCTGCATTGAAATTGACTGAAACAAATATAAAAACTAGTCAATTTCCAGTTTTCAGGTAAAGAAATAAAAAAACTCAAACGAGACATGAATATTTGTTTGTTCAGTTAGTAGCTTCGTATTTCTGATTCAACTAAATTGCCACTGATAAGAAATAACAAAATGAAAATATAGATGATAAGAAAATCTTTGTTGGACCAGGAAACATCATAAAGTTAGTACCATAGATTATATATTTCTTAATAATTAAACAAATGGGAAAAAAGTCTCTACTCACAGAGACTGTTTCCAGTTTCTAATGAAGTGAGTGATCGAAATGGTGGTTTCAAAGATTTGATCAGAATTGCATGTTTTATTAGAACAACAAACATTTTTTCTTTTCCTGGGCATTTGCGAACATTATACTTTAAATTGACAGTTCGACGGTACAACCGCGCTTCTCTAATATCAAAATGGAGGCTTAAAATAAATAACGTTTTTGTACTTACTAGTTAATAATGATCTTCATTGTGTGCAATAACACAGTACAACTGAACGCAGGAGAACAAATAACTAATATAAGCTGCTCTGCTCCTAAAATATATCTGAAGGTTGACTACACTGTGAAACTAAATAAGGTTTACATATACAAAATGGAATTAAGCTGCATGTATACAAAAGTGTGAAGATTGTATATAAGGTGAAGGACAAGGATCCAATACAGTAATACGGAACATCAAGGCATGCATTTCATTAAGAATTTTCAAATTGCATAAGTATTAACAGGAAATAGCAGCTTTAGAGCACACATCACTTTGACCTTTGTACATTCTAGGAGGCGCGCATTAGGTATTATGAATATTATATTGTTTAATATCCAACTGATCTTAGATTACCCACTAAATGTAATTTTTATAAGTATAGTGCGCGTTGTTTTACAGCATAACAATGATTTTATTATTTATTAATAGGAAACTAGAGCTAGATTACCCGTCAAAAAGTCTATGAGATTTCCCAAACTGCCTGGCATAATGATGGAAGTCTAAGATAAACTTTGTACTTTCTAAGACAGTATGTTTTAATTGTCTATTGAAACCAGTGTTTTATTCCATTATATAGTTACGTTTCTATATCAGAAGGATCTTTGAGAATGTGTTTGGAACAGAAATAGTCGCCATAAGTACTAAGCATAGAATTAAATAATGCCTAGTGTGTAGCGTATGAGATAATTACATTTTCAAAGATTAGAATACGGCGACATATAGAGACATTACCAAACTGTACTCTTCTATTTGTAATAGCAGTTATGAAATCACTTTTGTGATAGTATGTCCACATTTTGTATTGGGTTTACATATAAATGTGATTTTCTGATGAAATCGAATTACGTTGATCACGAGACACGTGCCTGTTTCTATATATTACGTAGTGTTTTTGTACAATAATAATCATCATCATGTTAATCTAAAATTAGAAAGCAATTAAAGTCAAATTGTGGCGGAATGGAACAAATAAAACGATGCATTTGATACTACAACAATCAAACTAATGATGATATGGACAATATATGGATGATTGGTCCAATGAAGGGCAACCTACGAAAACAACACAAACATAATATATGTAATGCAATATGTGCAATAATAAGTTTGAAACTTATCAGGCAGAGGTTGCCTCTATTGACTTTTGCCTGCGAAAGGATACCTGATCCGTTTCCTTTTTGTATGTCGCTTCTGCTTCAAAGGTAATCAGTCATCATGTTTATTCCCCAGCAACCTTGATAAGGACGTTCAAGAGTTTTAAGCTGTTGATGGAGCTGTCTGCCATGTTTCTCATATGTATCGGCCAAATTGTTCTGAAAAGTGAGTTGGTATGATATTAGATATTGTAGTTTTAGGTTCGTCTTGTATCCTTACTGTTTAAACTTCGGTGGAATATCTTTCAATATATTTTTGTAACCTGGCGTCCTACTCTGGCCAAGGAAATGACACCCAACATTTTTTAAACCTTTGTTCTATTTATGTCATTGTGTTTTGTAAGTTCTCATCAGACATCAACTATCCGATCCAACAAATATCCGATCTTTGAACTTTACAGATGAAATATGTGGGAATTTTCTACACGGCTATTGAAAACAGTTTCCTTTTCTATTCAATTGTTTCGCATAGTGCTTCAGAAGTGATAATTTTGTGTGCAGTGGAGGAAATAAAATGTAATATGAGTCAACAAACTGTTTACTCTATAATCTAGTCACTTGCCTTCTGTGTATGGCGGGTTGCTCCAGAAGCGATGCCTTGCGTGAACAGATAAAAGGAGAGGAGTTGACCACCCAGGAGTAAGTGATACTCTGTATCTTTTGCATCGTAGTTTTATAGTCTTCTTTTTGTTCGCGGTCCTCCAAGTCCCTATTTCGACGTCTCCAACTTCCTCTCCATATTGAAGCATCCCCATCTGATGTATCCATAGTGAGTTTGTTCTTGTCGTCTGCTAATATTTATGTGTCACTTTGCGGTTTGTTGTGGTTACATCCCATGTCACATAATGTAGGCATGTGTGAAGATACACGGAATATTGCATTCTTTTTCTTACAGGGAGAACATAGTGAAGCAAATTGGTATTTGGTGCACTATTTTCTAAGGCATTGACACACACATTGTTTTATATTAAAAATATTGCACTTTACTAATCACTTTGTTACAACAGTTTTAGTATTTATATATGAGATCACTTATTGTTAGTAACGGCTGAATTTAATTTATTGTAGTTTTCTCGTATATTGTATTTGAGAACGTTGGTCCAATGCGTAATATGCAATATCAGGTTTCCCTATTAGTGTATATCACTGTGTCGAGTGATGATGTACAGTTTGTCATCCTTGCACTATTTGACGTGTAGACATTTTTAATTCGGTATAGCAAATAAATAGTATTGTCATTAGAATCGCTAAGGTGATTGCTGTTGTAAGGACAGGCATTCTGAAAACAGTAATGAT
>JAGDQP010049400.1:0-14509 GCA_022664845.1 Lepisma saccharinum | reverse complement strand
CCTCCATCGTAAACCTATCCAGCCACAACCTTACTCAATCTGAAGCTGACATCCTCTCTAAAGGACTTACTTTTTCCCCTTCCAAGCCGTACAACCACTACCTGTTGTTAAAAGATATCCTTTCCTTTGCCCGCGGACTAAGATGGCGCTGATTTATGGGCCAAAGATCCACCTATTCCAGGCACACCTTCCAATAAGCTCCATACTAGCCTTGAGCGCTTCCGCCCTCCCTCAAACATGGACCCACCCCCACTTCCTAGCAACCATCCCGTAGAACGTTACATCTCCTCCATTATGTCTGCCAGCACCAATAGTGAGTTCTCAGATCAGATGGCCAACCAACCTAACCTAACGCATAACCAACGCAAAGCACTTGTAGCGCTACGCGAGAACCATGACATAATGGTCCTCCCAGCGGACAAGTTGTCCACTACAGTAGTCTTAGACAAAGCTGACTACCTCCAGGAAGCTTACCGCCAACTATCCGATCCCAACACCTACAAGCGCACCACCACAGGCGTAACACACCCACAAACAGAAATTTTCCGATTTCATTACCGCTAATGGTCCTTGTAAGAGCATATCTGAAATGTCCATAAAATACCTAATCCTGGACAGTCCACGTACCACAATCTTTTACCTATTACCGAAGATCCACAAAGCATGTAACCCAGGCAGACCCATTGTAGCCAGCTATAATTCCCCTACTGAACGCATTTCAGCTCTCGTTGACTCCTTCCTTCAACCACTTGTTCAAGCGCTGCCTGCCTACATACGCGACACCTACCACTTCTTAGAAATCATCCGTAAATTACCGCCTCTTCCTCCTGACGTACTGCTTTGTACAATAATGTTACTTCCTTATATATACCAACATTCCTCATGCCCATGGCCTAGCAGCTATGGAATCCTTCCTTAACCAGAGACCTAAACCTCATAGCCCAACAGCAGCTTTCCTTCTTAACCTGGCCAACCTACTTCTCACAGGTAACAACTTCACCTTTGACGACAAACACTACCTTCAGATCCGAGGCACAGCCATGGGTACGAGAATAGCACCTTATGATAATCTTTTTATGGGCAAACTCGAACATGATTCCTGCAAACTCAACCTTTGACCCCTCTACTCTGGGTAAGATTCTTGGACGATATAATGATGCTATGTACTCATGGTGAAACCAGTCTCAAAACATTCCTAGAACAACTGAACCAATTCCGTGTTGTTCAGTTCACTTGATCCATTTCTAACAAAAGTCAGATTCCTTGACATGGACATCACTTTAGAAAACAACACGCTGACCACTTCCGTTCACATAAAACCCACCAACCATATGCAGTATTTACACTACTGAAGTTCCCATCCTTACCACACCAAGAAAGAGATTCCTTTCTCCCTTGCCCTCCGAGGACAACGCCTGAATTTCACCACCTCTGCTGCTGAAACTTACAACCAACGCCTCCAGGAGGCTCTAGTCAACCGAGGCTACCCTTCTAAACTTGTAACCAAACAGATCCGTCGTGCATCCTCACACACTCAACCCACTCAAAAATCCAACCCACCGGCTCTAATCACCCAGTTTCATCCTAAATTAACCAAGGTCAAACAAATCCTACACTCTAATTTCCACATTCTCCAATCTGACCCAGACACAAGATCAGTATTCCCCACCAAACCTAGATTAATTTTTCAACATCCACCTAATCTTAGAAACATCTTGGTCCGTACGAATCGCTCCTTACCACCACACCAAACCTTCGCACAGACATGCCAGAGACCCAGATGTAAGGTCTGCTCCATTTTCATCACTTTTCCCACAATCACAATCAATACTGCTAGGTCGGTACACCCTCAATCCCAAGGGTACATGCCATACCCCTAATGTTATATACATCCTAACCTGCAAGTACTGTGATGCCTTTTATGTGGGGGAAACAAGTTGTGCTCTTAACATTCGAATTAATAACCACCGTCACTTCTGTACTATCAACAAACCGGATGCCCCAGATTACTTGCATACCGAGTCCCACAATACCATTTTTGATCTTACTTTCCTGGTTGCCGTAATCCACATTTTACCCCCTACGACCAGCACCTCAACACGCTGTGAGAATAGGAAAGAGTGATTGTTGTTGAATTTTATAATTTGAAACATTCTAAGTGAATTTAATTTAATTCAGTTATATCAGGGCATTGTTGTTAATGAATTATGTTTAACGAATTTAGCAATTGATATTATTGAATTGTGTTTTAACGAATTTAGAAGCCGGATTGTGATGTGTGTCTTGTAAGATAACGAAACAAGCTGTGCTGGGAATATTTTACTTTTCTATTTAGAAGATTGGGATGGAAATAACCTTTACTGTATAAAGACGAATTTATGGAGGCAAGATTCACTGGATATACAGATGAGATAATTTAACTAAAACATCATATGCAGGTAGTATGTCTTTATGTTGTAGGAGATAGCGATGATGATGATGGAAGTATCCATTCTTTGGATTTATGTAAAAACTACGTGAATGTAACCGACTTGTGTCAATACATGGAAATCCAGGTTCATATCAAGTCTTGAATTCATGATGCAAATTATGTTAGCCTTAGTGGAAATCAATAACTTTTACTCAAGCATAGATTTGGGCCACTTCAGACTGATAATACTATTAAACTAAGTAATTGGTGCTAACATTTCAATAAACAACACACGCCTTCTGTGGGAGAATGCCTTTCTTCACGGTTTGAGCGCGAAAATAAAACCTGACCTTAACCTTCAATAACTCTAAGCTCCCCTTTTCCTCTGCATTTTCCAACACATTTCGACCCACGATCCCATCTTGTACTTACATGCTATACAGTTATTTATTATTTCAAGTTCCGGATATCTACGCGGTACAGCAGTCAGTTGTTCTCCAGTTTTGATGTTTTGTCCGCTACGTGTCGCCACTGTCTCTTCAAACTTGTACTTTGTGAACACGTGAACTTCGCTGTCTTTCACTCTACTTGAAAAAGTGTGAATACACGAAATATAGTGACTTATTTTTGTGTACATGTGAATATGTGTGATCTAGTGCGTTAATAGGCTGTAAGTAATCCTTTTTTCTCCTTCATTTGTCTAAAATTTACCTTATATATATATATATATATATATATATATAAATTTATGAAAATAATGAGAAAAAAATACAGCTTATATGTTCAGTAGTAGAGCGCGCACACATTCACATATGTGGGCCGAGTGGCCGGGCGGTCTACGGCGGTAGGCCAACGCTCGAAAGTCCCGGGTTCGAGTCCCGGCTGGGGCATGGGTGTAAAATGCCGAATCGTGACGGGCCGAAGTTCGAAGTTACCAGACTAGCCCATATAAAATCAAGTTTACCAAAGTTTTACATATCCACATATATATACAAGTCGCTACGATATTTCGTGCACACAGTTGCACTCAGTCAGGTGTAGAGGAAGGATGTGTGCACGTGTTCACAAAGCACAGTGGCGACACGTAGCGGATGGCACATCAAGCTTGGAGAACAACTGACTGCTGTAGCGCGTAGGTTTCCGGAGCTTGGAACAATTTACAACAGTATTTTTTGGAGGGGAGTTATGTAGTAAAGTTGTACATATAATCCTTACGGAACTATTAGAAAAGCCACGTCCAAGGTTACTTAATGCGTGTGTAAGAGGTCATTGATGTGTTAAAAAAAAAATAAACTAAGTTTCATTTTAAAATAAAAGCGGAAGAACGAACATAAAAAAAAAAAAAAATTGAAGAAAATGTGACTTGGTGGTAGGCAACCAACAGCATACTTGAGTTTGGTTGGCTGCATAACGATCGGGCATTTGCAGAAGTGGCTTGGTGATCCACTGAACAGAACAGTATCCTATCGTTTTTGAGAAAGCATCAGACCGCGCGCGCTCGCGGAGGCAGAAGAATCGTTATACCCGTTTGAATCACGATCCTTCCGGCTCGTGAGTTTTCGGAACTATTGCTTTAGGGACCTTAGTCCCGACATTATATCAAGTAGCGTGACAGCCGCGTACGCGAGTCGCGATAGTAGAGAGACGTAAGAAACCTAGCTTAGCGGAATTAGCAGATTACACAAGAGTGGGCATGCAGAAACCTGCAGAAGAGTGGAGGCTGAGCTATTGCGGAAAAATGGAAGATAAAGACATGACGTTGAATAATCCTTACCAGGCGAAATATAAAGAAAAGGTTAAGAAAAAACTAATAAATGTGGGAGTTTCAAGATCGGCGAAAGAGGATAGGAAGCTGATAGAGAATATCGTTAAGGAAGTAGACGTCAAATGAGAAGAATTAAATAGAGGAGCAACAGGATCTCCCGCATTGAGATCTGAGGAAAAATGGTCAAGACCGGATGGATGAGGTGGAGGAGGTACTATCAGGAACACCAGTAGACAGCATGGAAGAGGGAGAGACCAGGGAGAGAGGCAGGGATTCCTCAGAAGAGGAAGCAAACAAAAGACTTAGAGAGCAAGAAGCAATAACAGGATATCCAGTTAAAATTGCATACTTAGAAGGAAGGATCGAAGAGTTAGTAAAGAATAATACAAAACTGGAAAAAGAAAATGAAAGTCTTAGAGAAAAAGAACTACAATTAGTGAAATGGCAGACAAAAGTAGAGGAACGAGAAAAGGAAATTGATCAATTAGACAGGAAAATTAATGAAGAAAGAAAACACGCAATAGATGGGATAGTCAGGATAAGGGAATTAGAAGTCATAAATAAATGCATTGAAGAAAGTAAGTTCGAAATAGAAGAAAAAATGAGAAAATTGGAAGAGGAAATCAAACAGCTAAACAGAGAAAACTGAGTTCTACCGAAAGAAGGCAAAGCAGCAATACCAGCCTTTACTGATGTGCTTAAAAAGAAAGAGAAGAAACTTCCTGAGAAAACCAAACTTATAGAAGAAAACAAAAGAAGAATTAAACCTACCATCATAATCAGACCAAAAACCGGCGAAGCTATCAAAGATATTAGAATGCGCCTCACTAGAACAGTAACTAGAAACGAAAAAAAAAAAAAAAAGAAATGATAAGAAAAATTCTTTAATGATAATTTATGGAATTCCAACTGAGATGGAGGAGAAAGAAGTACTTGAAGAACTTATAGAAAGGAACATGGGAAATATAAATGAAGAGCAAAAACAACTAGTGAAACCAAGATTTAGAACGGGACCCAAAGGAAAAGACCGATACCATCTGGTCTTTGAAGTGCCCCGTTCGGTGAGAGAAGTGTTACTCAGAAATTCCTAAGTATACATAGGATATGAAGCCACGAATGTTAAAGACTACCTCGTGGTACCCACGTGCATGAACTGTCAGGATATCGGTCACGTAGCTAAATATTGTAAGGGAGATAACAGGTGTGGCCACTGCGGGGAAAAGGGACACAAAAAAACAAGATTGCAAAAAACAAAAACAAAGAAAAAGTATGCTTGCCTTGCTTCATTAGAGATAAGAAGTGTGGGGTGAAAAATTATCAGGAATACACACAGTATAAACAACAGCTGCAAAGGACCATTAGTCAATTTGATTATGGATCTTGAAGAGATTGAAATGCCTCATGAGGAATCCCCCAAAAGAGAGGAAAAAAAAACCATGCAAGATTAAAAGAAGTCTTTATAGACTAAACGAGTTAATAACAACAAGACATCTTTTATGACTGGATAAAGAATAGTAAAGCACAAGAAACTGACGAATATTTTAAAACCAAATTAGGGCATATATCATTTGATAACAAAAGTCAGTTAATCATTCATTTCATTAACCCAAATCTTGCAACCTTTCCCAAGGGCTTCGCGCAAGTGGTAGCTCTGTCACATAAAAATTTCTGCTTGGAGGATCAATACCTAGAAATATATTACAACTAATATTCTTTTGCTTGTGATATAATAAGTTAACGAGGGAAGAGTTTCTTAAGGATTTGGGGCTCCTGTTGGACCTTCTTTCTACATGCAACCTTGGAAAAAGGAAGGAACTAACAATACCCAGTATCGGGATGGGTTTGTGGAAGACATCTTTCGTAGACGTCCTGAAGCTAATTAAAAACTGGAAAAATAAAATTACTAGCGTAGGCTTTCACATGAACATTAGAGATAATCAACTCTTCAGGACTATAGAAAAGAACATACAGCAGTTGAAGGAAGATGCAGATGTAGAAATGAAAGAACAAGTAAAACAAAGTATTAAAGGGAACCTAGAAGAAGAGAAACAGCAAAAAGTCAGGGGGGGGGGGCAGGAGAAACCGATTCGGGGAACGAATCAATCGATGACGGAGAGAAATCAAAAGAACATAAAACCAAAAAGCGAAAAAAAAAAAAAAAAAAAGATGGAGGACCTGGATACCAAGGTTCTACAGCAGAAGAAAGAAGATTGACTACACCGATAGTCCCATCTCGATAGATGTGGAAACAATGAATGAAAGAGATACTAATGTAATCCGTGTGAATGGGAGTGTAAATAAAAATGAACAAGATGAAACGGAGGAAGTGCTGGCGAAGAAACCCAAATTTGATACAATAAATTCTTATAATATCATGCAACTGGATTATAATCTGTCTAGAATGGAGGAACCTAACATCCTGACGGCCGCTATGAGGATAATAGTTCGAAACATACATCCACAAGGAAAAGCAACAACGTTTCCTATCATTGAGGAAGTCTACAAGATTAACCCCAGGGCGAACGGAATTACAACAGACCCCAAAGATCTGCTGGAGTTGCTTGACAGGGTCTTCGAAGAAGAGAGGAAGATTTCCAGTTAAACAGCGTATACAGGCAATTAGTGATGGCATACGGCCGGATTTCCTTCAACCCAGCGGAAAAGTTTCCGGCATGCTACGTTGATACAAGACAATATTAAAACATCTGGGATGAGAATACTTCAGCTCAGTGATGTCCACGTCAGGAAATGTGACTCTTTTGCCAGAAATGGACCAGTGAACTGGACAACACCGAATTGGTTCAGTAGTTCTAGGAATGTCTTGAGACTGCTTTCACCATGAGTCCATAACATCATTATATCATCCAAGAATCTTACCCAGAGTTGTGGGTTCAAATGCTGGGTTTGCAGGAAATAATGCTGGAGCTTACCCATAAACAGATTAGCATAAGAAGGTGCAGTTCTCGTACCCATGGCTGTGCCTTTTATCTGAAGGTAGTGTTTGTCGTCAAAGGTTAAGTTGTTATATGTGAGAAATAGGTTGGCCAGGTTAAGGAAAGCTGTGGTTGGGGTATGAGGTTTGCGTCTCTGGTTAAGGAAGAATTCCATAGCTGCTAGGTCATTTGCATGAGGAATGTTTGTATATAAGGAAGGAACATCTGTGGTACAAAGCAGTGTCAGAAGGAAGAGGCGGTAATTTACGGCTAATTTCTAAGAAGTGCTAGGTGTCTCGTATGTAGGCAGGCAGCACTTGAACATGAGAATGAAGGAAGGAGTTAACGAGAGCTGAAATGCGTTCAGTAGGGGAATTATAGCTGGCTACAATGGGTTTGCCTGGGTTACCAGATTTTTGGATTTTCAGTAATAAGTAAAAGGTCGGAGTACGTTAACTGTCCAGGTTAGGTACTTACGGACATTTCAGATATGCCCTCACGAGGACCATTAGTGTTAATGAAATCTGAAATTTTCTGTTGGTGAGTGTAGGTGAGGTCAGTAGCGGTAAGCTTGTAGATGTTGGGATCGGATAGTTGGCGGTAAGCCTCCTGTAGGTAGTCTTTGTCTAAGACTGATGTAGTGGACCCCTTTTCCGCTGGGAGGACCATTATGTCACGGTTCTCGCGTAGCGCTACAAGGGCTTTGCATTGGTTATGCGTTATGTTAGGTTGGTTAGTCATCTAATCTTAGAACCCACCTAATCTAACCCATAACCAACGTGCATCCTCACACATTCAACAAACTCAGACCTCTTAAACCACTGTCCCTAATCACCCAATTTCATCCTAAGCTAACCAAGATCAAACAAATCCTACACTCTCGTTTCCACATTCTCCAATCGGTCTCAAGGGTACATGCCACAACTCGAATGTAATTTACATCCTAACAGGGTGTCCACACGCAGGAAATGTAAGGAATTTCAAGATTTGTCAGGAAAATGATTAAATATGAGGTCAAAAGTCAGGAAAACGTACAAAATCGACCGCTGAGTCAGGAAATTTTCCCTCAGGGGCTCATATCTTATGAGCACGTGAATTGGCGACCACGGGGGCAACTGAGCTAAGTCTGGCATTGCTTCTATTTTCCTGCGTCGTGATCGGTGGGAACTGCATACCTTTTTCCTTGACATTTACTTCCTGTTCAAATATTTCACTGCAATACTGGCAAATTGTAATGAACCGCGTGCCTGGGAGCACGTGATTCAAGATAAACAAATAGTAAAATGTGTAAGACGCTGTGTAAACAAATGTGTGTACTATAAGCAACGTAAGCAAAAAGTAAAATTACACAAACCATTGTAGAAGCAGACAACAGTTCGAACAACAACCGTAGATGGAGTTGGTGTCGCAGCTAGATGGAGCCAACAGAGCTGAAGGAGGGACTGGGAGGACCAGGACCCTACAAATATCCGAACATCTAAGCTACCATTATCACTCATCGCCTGGATGGTCGCCTCTCTCTAACCTTCCTGCTCTCGACTCGCAACGGAGACGGAGCAATCCTTCATATTCAGTTTGCAACGGAACTGGTATGATTCCTTCCAATCTGACATACTCAATTTGCAACGGAACTGGTATGATTCCTTCCAACCTGACACTCAATTTGCAACGGAACTGGTGTGTCACCTAAATATAAACCCGTTCTCGACTGGCAACGGAGACGGAACACTTCCTTTGCACTCAGAAGTGTCGCGGGACTCAAAGCTTCTTCTGTGAGGATTTACCGTCAAAGAAGGCCAAAGTTTCTATAAACTCGCTATTCCCGGGTTCGGGACACTCATTTTATTAACTTTGTAAAGCACTTGTACATAATTTCATAGTAAACTGCTTCTGGGAGAAAACACAATCCATGTATCACTTCACTCTTCCTATTATACATACGGCATACCAAAGGGACATTACGATATTTCCATTGCAGCATTGTAGTGTAAGGTGGTTGGAAAATGTTTGTGTTGAAAGGGTTCTGGAAATACTTAGTAGCATTAAAGAATTCATGAAAAAGTAAAAAATGTTTGTCAAAGCCCTACAAAGTTGTTGCAGAGCAGGTTATTGATAAATTTATCAAATGTAAGTTGTCTCTTTTAAAGACTATTTGCTATGAATGTCAACCTTTTTTTGACACATTTTCAGTCTGCAAGTCCCTAGGCTCCGTATTTATTCTCTAAATTGCATAATCTCATGAGATCACTTAGAGTTGACTTAAACAACCAAGTTGCAGTCAGCTCACACTGTAAGTACACTCATGTCACTTGACCTTAATGATGCTGAAAACTTGCTTCTTGTAGATAAAGTTGATGCTAAAGGAAGTACACGCAACTGAACTTGAATTGTTGCAATTCCCAAAAAATGTTCAGATATTTTTGAGAACCACAGCTGAGAAGTTAAAAGAAAGAAACTCCTTGTGATATAAGGTAATCAGAGGATTGTCTTCCCTGGATCCTTCTGTAATTTTAAACCAATCACAGGTTGGTTGCACAAGTTTCAAATGCCTCCTTCACTGTTTGTTCGAAGTTAACAGAGTACCTTGCAGAAAATGCAAAAAGAGAGTACTCACTACTGTGTGAAGATGCCAGAACATCCTTTTCACAAAGCTTTGAAACATATCTCCAAGACAAGCAAGGAATTGCCAAGCTCGGATGATTTCTATACTTCCCTTCTTTCAAACAACCAAAAATACTCATTACTGTGGAAAGTAGTAAAGTTGAGTGTGATACTTTCCCACGGAAATGCTACAGTTGATTTTGGTTTCTCAATCAACAAGTCTGCTCTTATTGAAAACCAATGTGAACATAGAATAATAGCACTGAGGAGAGTGCATTATGCTGTTACCAATTGCAAAGGAATCCATAGTATTGTCATCACACAGAAAATGCTCACATATGCAAGATCTGCTCGGAGGCTATATAAAGATTATCTGGAAACACAGAGTAATGCTAAGAAAATAGAAGAGAATAATTCTGCGAAAAGGAAGATCATGAATGAAATAAAAAAACTGGAAGATTAGCAAAAGAAGTTGAGAGAAAAATCTGAAATAGAGCAAGACGAACTTTTTCAGAAAATCAGATTTAGCGGAAGTTGCAAAATTAACATCTGTGGACATTGTTGAAACTGTTTTCGTTCTGGTGATATTGTTTAATTATTGTAATAGCCTAATATTGATTGCTTATATTCATAGAATTTATTCATTTGTAACTGTTAACATTTTCTTTAGCTTGCTCCTAAAAAACAATGGAACAATGTAAATTTGGGTTATTTTATTTTAATCAGTATCTTTGCAAAATATTTTAGTAAAAACTTTGTTCCTTTAAATTTTATTGTATTTTGAATTGTAAAGAAGTAATAAAATCATAAAATTTGCTACTCAGGTGACAGTTGAGCAGCTATGAGGCTGGTGGAGGCATGTAAAAGAAAACAAAATATTTTGCACAAGTATGAAATAGTTTCAGGAAATTTAAGTTCACATGGGCACCCTGCCTAATCTGCAAATTCTGTGATGCCTTTTATGTGCGGGAAGCAGGTGGACCTCTCAGCATTCGTATTAATAACAATCGCCACTTTTGCACTATTATCAAACCGGATGCCCCAGTCTCTGTACACGCTGTCTCACCATACCAATTTTGATCTATCTTTTCTTGTTGCCATAATATACACATTGGTCACTACGACCGGCACTTCAACACGCCGTCTGTGGGAGAGGGCATTTAATCATGGCTTGAGTGCAAAAATGAATTCTGGCCTTAACCTTCAATAACTCTAAACCTTCCGTTTGCCCTGCATTTTCAACACATTTCCTTCCATGATCCAATCCTGAACTTACACGCAATACACGCTGTACAGTATTCAGTTGTTCTCCAAGCTTGATGTGGTGTCACTGTCGTCTTAGTCTTTTGTTCTATGTGCAGGTTTCCGTCAATTGACGAAGGGCTTTCAAAACCGCGAAATATTGCGAAGAACGGTATTTACTGTGTACGTGTGTGTATGTTCTTCTAGGAACAAATAAGCTGTAAGTATTCTTTCCTTTTTATCATAAATTAACCTTTTATATATATCTATAAAAGACAAATGAAGGAGAAAAAAAAAGGATAATACTTACAGCTTAGTTTCGCATTAGATCACACATATTCACATATACACATAAAAAAGTCAGTATATTTCGTGTATTACACGTTTTCAAGTATGGAGGAAGAGAGCGAAGTTCACGTGTTCATAGAGTACAAGTTTGAAGAGAGAGTGTCGACACAGCGGACAAAGCATCAAAACTGGAGAACAACTGACTGCTGTAGCACGTAGATTTCCGGAACTTGAGGTAATAATAACTGTATAGCGTGTAAGTACAAGGTGGGATCGTGGATGGAAATGTGTTGAAAATGCAGAGGAAAAGGGGAGCTTAGAGTTATTAAAGGTTCAGGCCAGGTTTTATTTTCGCGCTCAAACCGTGAATAAATGCATTCTCCCACAGACGACGTGTTGAGGTGCTGGTCGTAGGGGGTAAAATGTGGATTATGGCAACCAGGAAAGATCACCATCATGTTCATGTATTATTTAGCAAGAAAAAGGTCCTTTCTTACTCTGTTTGCAACGGACAATCCAGAGAGATACAAATAAAGGCATTGATGTAAGTGAACTTTACGTATTGAGATTCTTCATTTATTAGTATGAGTTAAGGAATGCAACGTACTTATGAAAACCATATGACTCTTAGGACTAATGCATATTGCTTCGTATGTTATAGATGGGTATTTTTTTTGATGATGGACGTTTCACTTTATTGGGTGTTCTTCATGTACCTACTGTCTCCTGAAAATATAAAGTTTATTTTAGAATATTAATGATTAAATAATGAAGGTGAAGTAGGGATGTATAGTTGTCTCAAAAGCTAAACCAACTTTTTTAGCCAGGTACGACTCTGCAGGCATTCAAGTTCTTTTAACCAAATCAAAGAAATGTCGTCTTGTCATTCTCTCCAGGTGGTATGACCTGCTACTCTCTTAGTGTTGCACACCAATGAGAGACAGAATGAAACAACGAACCAAAGAGCCATAGTTTATCTTGTATTTAATAATAATAATAATAGGGGTATGACAGATTAGAACACTCATATGCGGGGTTTCGTGGACTTGATTTTCGGCGTAGACGTTCGTGATGCGAACTTCGCAGATCTCAGGACCCGGTGATTCTATTGTTCATGGACCAAGAGAGGCTTCGAGTGCGTTGAGGGTCCAATTAGTCGTACTGGATGGTGGGTCGTGGCTCAAGCGTGGGTCGCTGTGGACGTTGGTTCAAGATTGAATTACGGTGTATCGTGGGTTAAGAAAGCGCTAGGAGATGATGGGTCACGGTGGGTCGTGGGTAAGGGGTTATGGGTCACCTATCATTTAATCCACGCCATTTCTGCACACGAGACGGTGGCTCTGAGTGTTAAAATAGGGTATCGATCATGTTATGTTTGATAATATTAACAAAATACAAATCTAAAACTATATAATGAATGAACACAATAAAGGATCGCTACCTAGTTTGGGGTTTAAAGCATGTCCTCACTTCCGCTATCTTCCCTTTCTGATGAGGATCCACCCACATCGATGACAACATGATAGCTATCCCCATCAAAGGCATTTTCCAGACCACGATAATTCTTTTCGATATCTTCGACATGTTTTACATAATTTACTCACTTTTGAGGAGTAACAGAGTTCACAGCATTTTTCAAATTTTGAATTATTTCATTGATTGGGAACCTTTTAAATTACAAGATGCAACAAGCCCTTTTATTTCTGACCAAACTTGCTCGGATTTAGCACGCAATGGAATCAGGTGGTGGGCTTTATTGGAATCTGCTGAGGGACATCAATATTATGATTCACCATGTGCTGAATTATTTTTTTCTTTTTTTCCAAGACACATTTGGCATTGGATCGAGAAGTCGAGAATGATAACTCGCATTGTCCATCACTATTACTGCTGGCTCTTGTAGCCTCTTTAACACACAATTATCAAACCATTCTTCGGAAACCTTGTGAGGTCATCGTGCCATGGTAATCGGCTGGAACATTTAACGTGCTTTTGTGTGTCAAAAGAAGTGCATCTTGAAGGAAACCATTTCGCCCACCACAGTGCACAATTACAATTCTTTGTCCTTTTGATGCAGGAGTTGTAACAGTGTAATTGTCCGTGTCATCACTCCAATTTTTCATTTTGCATGTATTGGTGTCGAAAAACGTTTCGTCCAAATAAAAATTACTGTATCCTTCTTGACGCAGTCGTTGTATTTCATGTAAATACCGATATCTCCACGCTACTATTTCCACCGATTCAGATCTAGTAGTTTTACGTGAGACCCTCTTATATGAGAATCCCATGCTTTGTAACAATTCTCGCAATGTTCCGTCACTGTATGGGAATTCATAGTCTGTGCCGGCAGTCTTTTCCTTCATTACTGTAAGAACACTACGAATTTGTTAACATTGTATTTCGTTGGTGTTCGATACTCAGAAGGTTCCTCAATCGCGGAAATTTAGTACTTACGTTAACGCCAGTTGCGTCTGCTGTGATTTTATTTATGTTCTTACTCGGCAGAGAACCCCCACTTTCCACCAAATCACGCACGTATTCACGCACATTTCTCACAACGCACACAGTTTGTTTCCTCAATTTTGACCCGCTCCCGATCGAATATTCTTTCTTCTTTCTTCTTTCTTGGCGTCGTTTCACGCTGGCGGCTGGGACCTGCAACGTTATTTTGATGTTGTTCTGGAAGAAAACTTTCTTGTAACCACTAACGAAAAAAGCCTGCCATTTTGACATGTCACGTGCACTTTGCAGCGCCGACTATCTGCAATCAATCACGCTTAACCTAATATCACAGAAACCGGCCTTAGTCAATTCACTTCACACACCAAACAAGAACTGAACTTCAGCTTTTGTTTCCGTTCACGCCCGCCACTGTCAAAAATCCAATACCCTCCGCGGGTGAAAACGTGGACAAGGAAATGGCCCTACTGGATGACTTACAGGAGAGATCGAGTCACCTCTCTTTCAGACGAAGAGAGAGACGGGCAGATCTGGAATTATTCGCTAATAAATATTTTATTACTTTTTCTATTTGTTCAAAGGTACATAATACTTCGTTAACGCAACATTTGTATTAATGTTGATTTCAACAATCAATTAATGTTAATTGAAAATGAGATTGAGTGTCCTAAATCATTGTCATCTTCTTTTGTCATTTTTAGCTCTTGGTGTGTGTAAAATTCACACTGTTGCCTTGGAAGTGTTCTGAATGAGGCGCGCGCACACACACACACACACACACACACACACACACACACACACACACACACT
>JAGDQP010049399.1:0-14509 GCA_022664845.1 Lepisma saccharinum | reverse complement strand
AAAAGAAAACTAGCTTTTTGCTCACAAGCATCACATTTGTAAATAGTACCAATATTTGCCTTAGTTTACATTCTAAGACACTTATTTCGCGCTCTTGTTCGCGTATTTTCTTTTGTGCACGCCACAATCTTATCTGTTTTTTTTTTTTTTTTTTTTTTTTTCTTCCTTTTTTCCCTAGCTGTCAGTTATCATTTCAGTATCTATCTGTACACCTATTGAACACTTCGTACTCACATTATCAATGGTTCACATTGCAATTCACGTTAGAGCCTGTATTTTCACTACAAAACTCTGTATTTCTATAGCGAAATTCTCCTTTTTCTTATTTATGTCATTGTTTTTTTTACAATTTGCCTACGCAGATGGGCAATTTTGGGAATTTTATGGGATGAGTAGTCACTAAATACAATTGGAACACTTCCTTTCGTCACGTTTTTGTTTTGTTTTTTTTACATCTGTACGATAATGTAAACTGCACATGACAGATGATCTCGAAGACTTGTCATTTGGAGTGACATCTTTTCTTGATAGTACTTTCAAACTCGCACGTCTTTCTTCAACATTAGAGGGGAAATTCGTGAAACGATATAGCTTTCCCCTTTCCACTCACACTTTTACAAAATGGTAGACAACAAAATACCATACCGAAAAACAGAAAGCATTACTGGCACTGATACCACATCGCTCACATACCACAGAGGAACGACTAATAGATAGATAGATAGATAGATAGATAGATAGATAGATAGATAGATAGATCGATCGATCGATCATATTTTTCATTCCGACATTAATATTGCGTAATGTAATAATTCGTAATACATGAATGAATATAGAATTAGTAAGAATTTCAGTTTTATCTTAATTTCTCGTTAATTGCACTTTTTTTATAAAATGAAATAGTATTAATTTCAAACGAGATATAAGAGCAATCTTTTTTTTAAATTTAAATATTATAATAAATATTATTATTATAAATATTGATGCTATTATGTATCAGGGTCACATGTCAGTTAATTAGATTTTGTTGACTGTCAAAACAAATACAAGGAAAATATTCAGGAAGTGCATAAATAATTATACTAATGTCACAACACACATTACACAAAATTAATAATACAGGAAATGTAAATAATCTAACTATTATGCTATTTCTAATTGTATATTTTACATTATAATAACATTGAGTTACAATTTTTTAAACTTGTTTTCTTCCCTGAGAAATTACATGCAAGAATCATGACTGATTACTGCAGTGAAATCCGTTTCTCTCTATCGGACTTAAGTTGGGAGGAATAGGCAGATCAATAATGTGACACACAGGTCATATCAAAGGACCAATAATGTGACATAAAAGTAGCTGTCACTTGTGTTGTCCTATGGTTCAAGCCAAATTACGGGTAAAGCGAATGGCATTGAAGCGTGTTTACCCCTAACCAACCTCCAAGGCATATGGCTTACAACATCAGGGCCCATGTTTTGTTTCTACCAAGCTTACAAGGAAGTCAATGAGATCATATCGAAATTTACGTTGAAACGTTGCTAGGAGAATCAACGTCATACGGGAAGGTCATTAAGAAAAACTGTCGAATTCAACTGCAAGGTCCCCGAGATAGTTGCTGGGATATTCCTACACTAATATTTACTGAGAAATGTCTGCTTCACTTCCGTCCTAGAGCGAAACACTGGCTTATTGTAGCGGCTACTTCCCCACCGCAAGACCCAGTACTACACTCCAGTGTTGCCAACTCCAGGTAGGCAATTACCTCCAATCTTTGTGAAATTTCCCTCTTTTTTTTCTAACAATTTCTCTTTTATTGTTTTCAAAATAGAATCCCGATATAGAAAAGCAAATATATTTTCGAATGTAACAGAAGAAAAGTTTTAGAAACAGCCATTAGCTCTCAGGAAAGATAATCTGTGTAACTAAGTGTAATCACTTTATCAGAAACATAGAGTGTTCAGAATTGACACATACTATTTTGGAGAAGAGAAGTGTTAATGTTTTTTTTTTAAAAAAAAAAAAAGAGATAAAGCTTATCCATCGTTGAAATCCAATCCCATTGTTTTGTCCTACTCTTGCCTTACCGCATTTACGACAGGCACGTACTAGTGTTGTTCTTTCTCAGCAACCTAAACTTCTGGATGAGTAGTGTCATATGAGTGAATAGTAATTCTCGCTGCCTTGTAATCAAGGGGTTTTGGGTTCGATATCCATGTGGGGACACAAGTGGTTCGAATTCCATATTAAACTGTAGGTCCCTCCCTTAGAACATTTTTATTCGATGGAAGGCAATGGCAAACCATCTTCGATTCACCTGGACCAGGGACTTTCGGGTCATATTCGGGCAGAATACCCGTCATCATCATCATCTGAACGAGTAATGTTAGTCTCTTCATCAAAGTCGCTTATCTGTTTCAAAAGGGTGTATTCTTGGTATAGAGTGATGCAAAGTAACACTGACAAAACAACCTCACAAGATTCCTGACATTAAAATAAAGCAAGTTAAATCTGCGATTCTACTAACAGTCGCAAAGGCTCCGGTCCCTCGATAGCATTTTAGCCACTTAAGCATTATTTTTATAAACTAAGCTGGCAACACTGACAACTGCAGTGATCAGGTTCGGGATTATCCACAATACTTGTATCTAATAATGTTTATGTCAAGTTTGGTACAGCTAGGTCTAGCTGAATGGAAACAATTTGAGTAATTTGTTATTTTTTAAATGTCCTAGCAACACTGAATTACTACACCAACCAAGACTATATCGGCTCTGCTTATACACCATTGTTCCCTATTGTATTTCGCCCTTCCCCATAGAGAAACGCTTAATTTCAACTTATTAGACAATTTAGATGTAAGTAGCCGGGGGACAAGCCCCCCTTCCCCTCCTTAAGAAATTTACCTATACAAATACACACAATTGTTCGCTATTATATTTCGTCTTTCCCTTTAGAAAAAAAGAACACTTATTATCAATTATTAGCAAATTTTCATGTAAGAATAAGGAGGGACAAGTCCCTCTGGCCCACCGACAATTCCAAACGATACCTTATGGTTCATAAGATTTATTTTGGCATGGTCTGTCAACACAACTACTTCACCAATCAGGACGACTCCAGGTGTTCTGAGCTAGTTTAGTCACGACCTTTCTAACGACACCTCACGTTCCTCTTAACCCCTCTTAGTTCCTGATATTTAATTCCTGGACACGGACGGACACCATGAGCGGGAACAGAAGTTTCCTTCAAACAATAAATTCTTTTTCCCAACCATTAATTTCACCAGCTATAAATAAACATATAGCT
This sequence comes from Lepisma saccharinum, assembly GCA_022664845.1. Lineage (NCBI taxonomy): Eukaryota > Metazoa > Arthropoda > Insecta > Zygentoma > Lepismatidae > Lepisma > Lepisma saccharinum. The sequence continues at coordinate 11,199 of JAGDQP010049399.1, read as the reverse complement.
GCGGGTACCTATTTTGTTATAGACAATTGGAACACCCTGTATAGTATTTATTTGCTTATAAATGAGTATAATAAGACACTTTACTTCTCTTATTGAGCGGTCGTAGCTCAGTTGGTAGGGCGTTGGCTTCGCCTTTGCTAGCTCGTGGGTTCCAGCACATTTTCGACACAGTTTTTTTTTTTTAAAAAAAACTAATTGTAAATGTACATAAATATGCAAATTGACGCCAGACGCGTATCCAGAATTTTGTTTCGGAGAGGGCCCACGAGTTTCTTTCCTGCGTCTAGGATTGGTATGTATATGAAATACACGCCTAAATGTATAGCTACTAATTTTACCTAGATATCAGAATTTCGTGATGTTTAAGTCGATAAAGACTAACTTACTAACTAACTAACTAACTCTATGGCTTATGGAACTCGCAAGTTCATCGCCGCAGTATTAAACGTTCGCCATTGGATTCTATCCTGGGCAGTATCAAGCCAGTTTTCATCACGAACACCTACTTCTCGAAGATCTCTTCTAATATTGTCCTCCCAACGACGTCTCGGTCTTCCCAATGGCCTCTTTCCATCGGGCTTTCCATCGGGCCTTCCAAGTCGATAAAGACACATATATTAATAATACGTATGTATAAAAATATTAAGGATGGTTGAACGCTGCATTCTAAAGAATAGTCACATTCATTTCCCAAAGATAAATCTGATTCAAATATGGTTTATTTCTCTATAAAGCAATATTCTCATGATCTGTAACTACGGTATTCTGTAGATGTGTAAACAACTCCCTAGTTACCATTAATTATTTTCTTAATTAGCATTTCTAACATATTGCAAATTGGACTCGAACTACAGCAGCCTTTCATTACCAAGTAAAATATCCACCGTTCAAATATGTCCAGATAAAACATTCATTATTTGCTTTTCTATTTCCTAAACCATCAGCGAGTCCATAGTTACTTGAACGAACAGAGACAGAACAACTGAAACGAAACCAGAAACAAAAGAATAGAAATAAAAATATTGACTTTTTTCAATATTTGGGTCTTAGACTTTGAACCAAAACTAGTAATAGTATTGTCAACATTTTAAATAGTTCTTTTCATACTATCATTTCGAAGCGGGACCCGGCCCCTCTCCCTGGCTACGTCCCTGATTGACGCTAATAGCTTTCCACACTGTATTTTTGTTTCAAAGTACATGTACCCTTATAACCTCTAGACAATTTGCCAAATTTAATAAGATAAATATTACACTATTTGCTTTAACATAAACGAAACTAGGTGATTTGGAGAAATCAATCGTTTCTGCGTACTAGATCCAAACTTGTCAAAACTCGCGTCAATTTGTCACTACTAAGAAACGGAAGACTTTTAACTACACTAACATTCAAACTTTAACCTTTTCGTTATGCTTTCCCAGATAGCACACTAACTTGCAACAAGGTTGTCAGTCACTTGCTATGAGCTTGTCAAACTTAATATTTGCATTTGAACGTAATAAACAAGGCTGAAATACAATTGTTGGAACATCATGAAGTGGTTTGGTTGTAATAAGTTACTTAATTCAAGCTTGTTGAAACAAGCAATTATGCGAGAAAGCTTCCCAAACTTGAAATTGATTTGAATTTTGTTTTGTTGTACTTCTGCTGTAGTTTCATCGCGCGCCTGGACTGTTTCGCAGTAAGTTATTCTTCGCCAACTCCCAACCTTTTACTACAAGAGTCTCTTGCGATGAGATAAACTAATTGCCTGGTCTGGCTATTACAGCATTGTTGTGCTGCCAGTGTTTCTCAGATCGATTCTCAGCCACCAGTTTTTCTGTTTTTTTTTTTTTTTTAAGACGTACATTATGATTCTCTTTCTTCTCCTGTCAAGACTATTTCAATCTTGATTCTTGTAAACTAAACTACTTGATTCAACATTGTTACAACTTTTTGGCTTGACTTGCTAAGGTTGCATTAAGCTTTCCTACTTTTCAAAGTAAGATGATTCATTTCTGAGCCAGATCAAAATTGCTATGTGGGCTGCCACTGCGTACAAGTGTGTTTATTAGCAGATAAGACAGATATTATGTGAAATATAAAAAGAAAATTCTTTAATCTGTAAGAAAACTATGATTCTAGATGTCCTTTTAAGAACCAATCATAAAAAATCTAATGACGCAATTTTCGCGGAAACAGGAAGTCCTAATGACATCATAATTTTATTTTATTAAAAAAAAAAAGACGTACTAAGTTACTGCAGCAACAATTTAGTGTACCTCAAAAATTATAGGTATCCAAGGAGTCCTTAACACTCCCCTTTTACAGAGCAAATCTCGTAGACCCTTTGGAAAGCATCCAGTTTTACTATTGGCCTATCTCGTCCCGGTGCTAAGCGTCTTATTGGTCTACAAAACTGAGTCCTCTGAAAACCATTACGGTACATTAGTAGAAAGACAGTGGTCAGACCAAAGGAATCAGGCAACGCGTAACGGGACAGAATTAAGTGCAAGTAATGCCGTTTTTGCCGTCTTCCTCCTCAATCTCTCTGCCTCTGAATATATATGTGTGTATGTGTCTTTAATATATATATAAACAGTCTACTAACACCTCTTTTCGTTTTCAATAACCGCCACAACCGAATGCAATTTTCTTTCGTAATGATTCATCTCCAAGAGTGGATTTTCTAACATTAGTGACAGCACTAATGCCATCTATTGCGCATTTTGTGTATCATACTGAGCAAATAACAGTCACATTTCGCAGAGGGGAGAACGAATATATAGTGGGGACATTTAGTTGCCGCAAATGTGCAGTTTTATGACGCATTGAAGCACCTAAAACACCACATGCATTTCTAACTTAGTACTTCAGCTCCGTGTCTAAACGAGAAATGTGCTTTCGACAGTGTTCCTTTTTTTTTTCTATTTTTTTTTCGTTATATATTACTACCTTCCTCAGAGAGAAGAAAGATAGAAAGGGTTTAGGGGTCATAAAAAATAAATTATGCGAAAAATTTAATTCTGCAAAATATATACAGGGTGTTCATAAATCCAGTGTAAAAAAGGGTCAGACGAATAGCTTCATATGTACCAACAACAAGATGGAAAATGAAAATGAGTCTGTTTTGAAGAAACGATTCGTTTTCGATATGCATGGGTTTCCAACATCCAACGCAAAATCGTCTTCTTAGAATAGTAACTGAAATGAATATTTTTCCTAAAAATCAGGAATGGTAGACTCAAGTTATAGCATGTTTTCCAGAAGTTAAATCATATCGATATCCAAATAAACAAAATTTTGGTATTGACTTGACAGTATTACCAATTTTTTTTACGAGTTTTTAGTTAGTTTTTGTTAATATCACTGTTAGCCATAGACCTCCACAAAGGAAAAATAGGTTACCAGGCACGTACCAAGAAGTTGATTTGTGTGTGGGAAGGGGGTCCGAGGTCTGTCTTGGTATGAAATTTACCTAAAATGCATATAATTTTGCCAAAAATAATGCCAATTTCACCAAAAACAATCTGAATTTTGGGGGGGATCCAGACCCACAGGACCCCCCTCTGCGTACGTCCCTGTGGGCTACATTTTGTTTTTGCTTCAAGATCGTAAATATAAATATGTGCACCAATGGCAAGAGATGTAAGAAAACGTCTAATAACCTATTTTATTCTTTATGTAAACACAAAAAAAAATCTTTTGCACAAGTGCCGTAGAACTGATTTAAAACAAGTTATAGAGAAAATTCAAATTAGTGCATGTAAAGGTCGCCGTTTTGAAATTATATCATCACACATGCCCTCTGCCAAAAATTCAGACAAAACAGTCGTGTGTGATACTTTATAAGCTATTCATTCCCAGTAGTCATACTATGCCTTTATTCAAAACCCCCGGATTAGAATATATTAACTGATGATGCCACGACAGTAGAAAGATTTAATTTGGAGAAAAAAATATTGAAAATATTTTCCTAAATAATGGTTTCGGGTATAGGAAAGACAAAATATAAAATACCCGAGAAAATGGTTCAAACTTCGGGAGGTTATAATTTACACCTGGAAAAAGCCTGGGAAGAAATTCAAAATTATCCATAGTTTCGGAAATAAAGGCGCTCAAAGTCACAAAGCATCGTCAGAAATGACGTCATAGCTCGACATATAATTACGTTTACCGTGTCGACTTAGCAAATTACAGTCGAAGTAGTACATTTATTTAAGCAATGTTTTTGATTGAAGGAGTGCCGTATGGACAGGTTTTGCAACCTAAGAATTTCATTGTCAAGGAATAATAATGGTTTGATAAGGCAAGCATAAAAAATCACCTCTAAAGTGCATTCGCCAATCATAAATACAGCTTGAATAGGCGTATTGGGTACTACTTCGGGTGTGATTTGCTAAGCTGACACCACTTACGCCATTACTTATCGAAACATGACGTCACTTGTGACGATGACAAAGTTAATTTTGAGCGCTTCTAGCCCCGAAGCTAAGCAAAATTCGAAATTTCTTCAAAGGAACTGTTTTTTTTTTTCTTGATCTGATGTAAACAATCACCTTCAGAAGGTTGCACCATTATAACAGGGACACCCTGTACATTAGGAGGTGATCATTTGAACTCTCCAATTATATTTACTTAAAATAGTAGAATATGACGTCTATGGTAGAGCTACCTAGCGGATGGATTCAAAATCACGTGCTCTGAACAAAAATCCATTAGTTTTAGCTCAGACAGAAATGGGGAAGCGTGTTAAGTCTATCTATTATGAGGACTATGTTTGTAGGATACCCACAGGAATACACTAAACTAAACTAGGAGGCCAAAAGCCAAAAGGCTTGTCTATTACGTTCAAATAGGTGGTTACACCTTTTCTTAGCTATGTATGTGACTTTCAATACCACAGTCCGCTATCTCTTTTATTCAAGTAGCTCTCCCACTGTCCTCACGATGCTGGGCCACAATACCAAAATTTACAGGTACCACCCAAAATCGAACCCAGGACCGCTCACTCTAAATGAGACAGTGAAAGGAAAAGTGGTGTAAGTCACTTTTTTTATTACTGAGTTAAAATCACACCTGTATTCTCAATATTCAAATCTATTTGACGGAAAAGCGGTGCAAGTCGTAACTCTCTTGCTAACCGAATAAATAGCAGCACTTTCTTGAAGTTCACTGTAGATTTCATTAGAGAATTTTTACTGAAACCTTTTGTTTTTCAAATTGACTTACACCACTTTTCCTTTCACCACCTCAAATAATATTGTCATAACCGTTAAGAAAAATGGAACCAGAAATAGACGCAATTATCGTAAAATTTCTTGAGCAGAAGATAAAGTTCCTTGAATACAAGGGTACATTTCTTGAGTAGCTAAAATAACACTACTATTTCCAAATGGAGTATTAGAACTTTGCACTAATGCATGCGACTAAAAACCTATATAAAGTGCATTTCTTTTGAAATAGCAAACACCAGCTAATACTGCTAGTTATATATTTATTGATTCCCGATTTGCATATAAGATACTTCGTCCACATTTGCAAAAACAATGCACACGACACACACAATAAGTGCCCTTGTGATCATGTAGTACGTATTTGTACCACAAGATGGCAAACCATGTTCGCTAATTTCCTGCCATCTATGGAGGATTCAATGTACTACATTATGTTATTCTCCGTGGCACGCGAGAACGATGATAGTTTTTTTAAAAAACTAATTATATTTTATCGATTGTTTAGGCATTATTTTCGTGAATGAATTAATAAAAAAAATATAATTTCTTGGGCATAACTGAGAATTCATCGATGGAAGCAAAATGTCCAAATTTTGCGAGTATTTCGTGAATTAGAAAGCAAATTTTAACATGTGATTTTTGGAGTGTTTAAAATTTTCGCCAGTCGCGAAATTCTACTGTTCCTAGTTATAAAGCAAGCGAGGAATAGAAGTATCAGTAATAGGACAGTTATTGTAGTAAAGTTATACGTTTTTAGGAAACATAAAATTGTAGACATATTTAAAATTTGAAGTACATGATGATTTCTTGGGGACTCGCTAAGTGTCTCTTTCGTTACGTTACTATGGTAAAGGCACGGAACCTATCTAACACATGTGTTGCTAAACTGCGAGGGTAGACGCTGTCTCTCCAAATTTTAAGATATTTATTTTAATTACTTTCTTATACACTACTAATGAGCTTTGGTTTTATTTCGTCTTGTTATATACTACATTCGAAGTCCTTTCGTTAAATTTCAACAGATATTGATAAACTGCCAATTAGAAATTTCAATGGTCTATTATCTCTTTCCGAGGACTTATCATATGATGAATTCTAATTTGATTGCACCACTGTATAAAACTGGATATAGCTTGAGATAAATTTTAAGAGTTTTTGAATACTATGGTGATATCTAAGAGGTATTGAGGGAAGAGCGAAAGGTGAGTTGTGCACAAAACTATATTTGCCTTATATTTTTAATCAGAAAGCATTTATCCATAGTATTTTATATGAATTATATATATATATCCAGAAGTGAAGATAACGTCATAATGTAACTACTGTAATTGCAAAAATAACTGTACTCTACTGTACAGGAATACTGTAATTGAAATAATTAATGTACAAGAACAGTGTCATGCACATATCATTACAGATACATACGAACATGAAAATACAGAAAACAATGGAAATTAGTCGTCCTGACATTAGTTGCCCTAGTGACAGTGTTTCCACCCCATTACAGGTAATAATTGTCCAAAAAAGGGAATATTTGAGGAAAATGTTTCATTTTCCCGCTGTTACTTCCCTCTTTTGGTCTTACTTGCAATAATCTGTACATCGTTGGAAAAGCTTACTTCATTCCCTTTCGAATAGGGTATGATTTGCGTCTTTACACCACCTACAGGCTGTGCTATGCGCACTTAACCGGAACGCAACAGGTTTCATGGGCAGAAAAGGTAACTCCCTTCCTATCTCGGAAACCAGGGGGAATAGGCCATATGTTCACATATACGTTTTTGCTTATAATGACCTCCCCTATCACCTCCCAAAATATTTGCACTTCCTCACGGGACACCCTGTATATATAAAGATGAAGTGAAAATGGGCCGGTCACATAGCTAGACGAACAGATGGAAGAGGGAAGACAATATTCTATATTGGGTTCCCAGATAAAAGAAACTACCTAAAAAATGTTCAAATGCAAGATAGGTAGATGATAGCAAGCGCTTTTCAGATGCTACATGGATGATGATAGCAGCTAAACGAGTTGTGTGAAAATGGGGGGGGGGAGTCTTCATCCAGTAGTGGATAGGAAACGACTGACTATGGTATCGTTTGTAGAAAATATGGAAACGAAGTCAACACCATATCATCCATTGTCAAGTGTGATAGAAAGGTATAATCAAGAAATAAGACGTTTTATCAGAACGTTTTGTAATGATAACAAGAAGTTGGTCTCGAACTCTGCATGAGAAATATAGAAGTTGTTAATTTTTCCAGTTCAGAATTGATTGGAAAATATTCTCAGCCATGAAGCAGAGTGATCGATAAAAGGGAAATAATTTGACCTAATGAAGTTGTGTATATTTCCATGAAGCAGAGAATGTGTATTGCAGAATTGAATATGGAAAAAATTGTCAAACTGTCCAATAATCAAGGAAAAAATAATAATTTTACAGAGAAGTTACAGATCAACTTCAGCCATATACAGACAAATTTTCAAAATAACTATGTTTCGTACTATGGACCGATTATTGTAACATCAGTTAGTAATTAACTACCCCTGAATATATTATTATTCTAATTTGAACATCTTTAGTTAACCAGAACATAGAAGACCAATACTGAAAAATACTAGAAAAATCATACAGATGCCTACTACCTAGTAAGGAACCAAAAATAAGTTTATATTATTAACGTATTTTTGCTTGTTTACTATGCACTTGCATGATTTTCGTATACTAGAAAAACTTGTGTGATTTTACTATACTAGACATATTATAAATTTAGGGCTGAATTTAAGTTCAGTTCAATTCTATTTGTGGCCTTTAAGCATCTATGGGTCAAGCTGGGAAAGGTTAGAGGAAACGTGTCGGCCAGGATCTAAGTTCAAGTTACCATCCTGGCATTTTGCCTGGTGGAACTAAGCGAAAATCCTGGGGAAACCACTGTCCCTATGGTTAGCAGCTGATATCGAATCCAGGATCTCCCGAATGCAAAGCCAATGCTCAATTCATGGAGCTACGGCCGCTTGGTACTTAAGCGGGACAATGTGTATAGTAAACCGAGCGCAAATTCTTTACATGGAGGAGCTAACAAAGTGAAAACGACCCGTAAGTTTTAGAATCGTGAGGTTAAAAACGACCAGATTTTGAACTCAAATCCGTTGAATCCAAATAATTGTTGAACTCAAATCCGAAATCAGTTTCGCTCCACCTGCTTTCATTCAGGCACTAGCGAGGAATCTTTAACGGGAGAAATGTAACCAAATAAAAGTGACCTGCTAGATAAACAGCTGCATAAATCGAAGCCACTGAACTGAAATTAGTTTTTCTTTATCTGCTTGAGTTGAAGCTCTGGCGGACGGACAAAACCAATTTAAAAGAGAACTACAAAAGCATTTTGAGTGGTTCGCTGAAACAATCTTCACAAATATATATATATTAGTTTTTTGTCCGCAAGGAGGGACATATGTAACCATCTGTTTTATCGTATAGTTATAAAAAAAAACGTTTTTTTTTTAAATTGAGAAAAATGTTGTTATTTGTGCACAGAGAAACAGTTTTCTTAGAAATTTCCAAACCAGCATCTTCTCATTCTAAATTAAACGAGAATGTTAATGTCTAATTTACAAGAGAAGAGAACATATTTCTCAATTTTAGGAAACCATTTTTTTTTACAGTGTATTCACAGTATTAAGTTATTACTAAATGGAATAATATTTTGAATTAAGGCTTAGATGCAGTATGCGAACTCCCTGTAATTTTGAAGAGAAATAACCGCAAGTAGTAAATATCAGCGTAGATTAACATATATTTTACATATTACGTTTGGTTTCTATGACAACCTAAATCAAGAACCCCACTTAGTAATCAGTTATTACGTTCTCCAGGGACGAGAAATTAATGTAATACGTACAATTAACGGGAACGGAGGAAACAAAGAGAGAAAATATAGGAGTATGAAAGAGAATGGTGCTGAAATTATAAAATATTAAGGACGGAAAGAGTGGAAACTGAAAGAAGTTAATAATAGAGCTAAATGAATAATTACAGTTAGGAATGTTCATCAAAGCTTCTTATAATTGTTTTATTATTGGAAACTGAGTAGTACAATGAAAAATGAGAATATAGCTGTTTCTTTCATGCTAAGAGAACATATATTACGTGTATAGTGCGTTGTAGTTCGAGTATGTTCTAAATGCGGTGTTATATTCTTCGCTTTGTTCTGTTGTTTGTTGTTTCTTGATTCTTTTGCGAGACTAATTTGAATCCGAGCGCACAACAATGGTGCTGCAAAAAAATCAACCAAAAGTAAAACCGAGAGATAGTATCTTAAGATTTTCGATAGTCTTCAGCTAACTAGAAGGTAATGTTACAGAGATTGTCTTCCTCTCTTAAGTTGAAGTTCCTGTCCTTGTAAAAAAAATTATTTAAATGATTGGTATCAATCAAAGGAAGATAGATGATGGTAATGTTTGATCGAATTGAATGATGTGTTGAAAGGAAGGCGAGCAGAATGAGAGGGAGAGGTATTAGTGAGTTATATAGGAACATTCCTTCTACCGGAGGCATCATTTGTGGGCCCATCAATCTCCAAATAGCAGTTGGATTTGACAGCGGCTAATGTAACCCATTTTAAATATGCACTCGTTGCATGATGAAGTGGGATGAGGAAGTATTCCTGCTTAACAAAAGGAAAAAAAGACTATTGTGGAATCAAATAAAATCAATCTGACATATGAAGCTTAAACTGTTTCTAAATCAATCATAAAGAGAAAGATATTTAAAATCTAATATATAACTTTATATGAACATAAGTACTCGTTTTTAGCGATCTTTGTTAACATTTAGATTATATGAAACTCAATGAGCTGGATAATTTGGTTTAATCATCTGTTTTCGACTTTTATATAGGCTCTCGTAGTTATACCAAGTTTGTTTAGTGAGTAGCGAAGAACCATTGTAATACGAAAGACGTACCATTTAAGGTTAGTGTAAAACGACTATCTTTAAAACTAGGTGGTAGCACTACCTCCGTTTCGCTAATGTATTTTTATCTTTGTACCAAATTACCATGCTGCTTCTACAAATTCAAGCCTAGAGAGTTCAAATTTTCAGAGAAAACAGTGCATAACGATTTCAAGAGTTCAATCTGTGTCAACTTTTTATTTTATTATTCGTTCATTGTTGAGGTCGATTGTTGTTGTAAATAATCCAAAACTATGTAACAATAAAAGCTCTTTCAACAATGAAAGAAAAACATCAACCCGAATTGAACTCTTGAAACGGTTATGAACTTTCTCCTCTGAACTCTCTAGGTTTGAATTTGTAGAGCAGCATGGTAATTTGGTACAACGAAATGCATTAGAGAGATACGCAGGTAGTGCTACCAGCTAAGGTTAGAGAATCGTTGCTTTGCACGAAGCTTATTTACAGAAATTGCTGGAATTTAAACCTCTGAGTGAAATCTCTATAATCTTCAGATAGCATAGTAGGATTTCATTGAGTATATACAAATGAGAGGTCAGCTGATGTTTAACTATAAATTTGAATTGATGTTATGCCCTTTAGGCATCTAAGGCTCAGCTCGGTCTAACTATCAGTTATACACAATATTTACGTACAACAAACCCTCCAAAAGTCTCCCCTCTGCAAATGGGGTTCGATCCCTGGCTTCAAGGCAAAAGCAAGATATTCTGCGACATTTTAGTCTAGTGGAAATTAAAAAGTTCCATTAATTTTCTATTCTCTTTATGTTAAATTTCGTGGCATATTCCCGTTGGTTTTCTTAAAAAAACAAAACTAAATAAAAAAAACATAAGTACACATACAAACCTAGCAGCATTCCCATCTTGTCTATTTTTACGAGCTCTCTTCTTTTACCTTAGTTGTCCAAAAAGAGAGAAGTTAAGTCTATTTTTCTCTCATTCTTTCTTTCATGTGCAAAATTCTATTACACAAGGGTAAAAAGTTCGATTCCAATTTTCCTCTTTTCT
>JAGDQP010049398.1:0-14510 GCA_022664845.1 Lepisma saccharinum | reverse complement strand
GGTTAGCCAAAATAGAAGCTAATGAAGAATTCATATCACATTCTCATGATAAGTACAAAGCTGCTTGGTCTGTGATTAAACATGAAACAGGGAATAGGCTATCTAATGAATGTATAACTATAACTCCGGATGAATTTAACGAACATTTTATAAATAGTGCACAGCGTGCTGGATCTACCTACTGTAATAACACTGACAACAGAAACCAGTATAAAAACTATTTACTTAGACAGAATATACCACAGAGCGATAGTTTAGTTTTTAAATGGATGGAAATTACACCTGAACAAATACGGAAAATAATTCTTAATATGCGAAACTCTCATAGTGAAGATTACTACGGATTATCAAATTTTATACTGAAGCAAATAATACACACAATTATCTATCCTGTTACATATCTTGTTAATTGGACACTCCTTGAAGGTACTTTCCCTGATTGTCTTAAAATTACCATAACTATACCTATTCATAAAAAAGGAGATAAAAGCGATCCGAATAATTATCGTCCGATTTCTCTCGTGCCAATATTTTCTAAAGTTATTGAACAATGTATGAAAATGCAGTTGTCAAGGTACTTTGAACATAATAATATTTTAAATATGTCGCAATATGGATTTAGAACTGGTCTTTCCACTATAAAAGCAGTTGAATCAGTTGTTTCAGAAATAATAAGAGGGTTTGAATCTCGCTCTTACACCTGTGTCACTCTAGTTGATTTAAGTAAAGCATTTGATAGTGTCTCACATGATATTTTAGCATCAAAATTACAGTTTTATGGTATCCAGAGTAATGAACTCAATTTAATTAAATCGTATCTCACTAATAGACATCAAATTGTTAAAATTATGAATGTAAAATCAGAAGAATTAATCATACAAACTGGAGTACCGCAGGGCTCTGTTCTTGGTCCTTTTCTCTTTGTTGTTTATATGAATGATTTGCCTAGTTGTTTACCACATAAATCTGTTTTGTATGCTGATGATACCACCTTTATTACAAATGCAGAAAACACAAAGTCACTACAAGAAAAGAATGAAGAAATGATAATAGCGTCCTCAAGTTGGTTTTTGCATAATGAACTAACCTTGAATGCTGCAAAAACTGTTGCACTCTATTTCAATTTGAATCACGAAAATGCTAATGATAGTAATATTGAATCTGTCAAACTTTTGGGTATATATATGGATGCAAAACTAAATTGGAATAGACATACTGACGAAATGTGTAAAAAACTTGCTAGAATTTTATATATGCTCCGAAAGTTAAAGACAGCTATAGGAGAAGACCTATTGATCTCTGCGTATTATGCTTTCTTTCATCCCCATCTACTATATGGTAACTTATTTTGGGGAAATTCTAAAGGGGCTTTAAATGTATTTAAATGGCAAAAGAAAGCGGTTAGATGTATAAAGGGTGTATCTGATAGAGTATCTTGTAAAAAATTATATAGTGAATATAAAATAATGACTGTACCATCGATATTTGTATACCAGAGTTTAATGTATGTCAAAGAAAACTATGCTCAAATTACAAGACGTACCGATATCCATGACTATAATACAAGACAGAAAGATAATATGGATACGCCGTATGTAAGACTAAGTAAGACGCAACATAGTTATAGGTACTGTGGAGTGAAATATTTTAATTTGTTACCGTCATTTATTCGTGATATGAATCAGAAAAGGTTTGACAGCTATATTAAAAATATACTTAAAAATAGTTGCCTATATAGCGTAGGTGAATTTGAAACTTATTTAAGGGACCATTATTAAACTACGTACATATTGTATAATCTTAACTTTTATTATATAATTCTATATTTTATTGTATTATTTTTATGACGAAGTCTATTACAACTGTAAATAGTTGTCTAACGACTAATAAAATTATTATTATTATTATTATTATTATTATAAGATCACATGGACTAGTTTCTTTAATCGAACCCGTCCTCAATTCGGTAGCCCTCGCTCATGTCTCACAGAAGCCCCTTCGTGTCACATACGGCGAGTGCACTAGCATTTTCCGAGGCAAACATTTTGACCACCCATCATATGTGGATTTGCACAGATTATATGTCTTTCTTGACGTCAATCCTCCTCATCCTTTTGGGCTTGATACCTGCACCAAGTTGGGCAGAATTGCCCCTTCTCGTTCCAGTGGCAGAGTTAATTTTTAAGAGAGCGTATTGTTAAATATTTACACCCCTATTATTTGTATAACAATGAATATTAACAATACCAGAAACAATGACTGTTCGATACATAGTGTTACCTAGGAAACAATTGGTTTGTTTTTGTTGCAGTACTAAATGAAAAATTGCATCTGATTACACATTTTTAATAAAAGAAAGAAATAATGAATACGTTTCATACTATAGATGGGGACGTTAGGGAAAAATCAAAAGCTGCACGAATGTTAAGAAGAGTAATCAATTGATTAACATTTTTCAACAGTTTTTCACTATCAGGCCTGTCAGTTCATACAGTTTTGTGGTGAATAGTGTGCTCGTTATAGATGATATGTCACAAAGCTGAATGTAGCTCGGCGATCCGTTTAGCCTCGACTAGGGTGTAGTTAAAATGTTGAAAAATGACAATTTCAATGAATACAGGACTTCATTCAGTTGTAGGGTAGTTGTAGGAACTAAGTAAAAATCCATGATATCCTGATTATCCCAAGTCTCCCGCTCGCTAGTTGATTTGACTTTCGTTCTAAGCTTTATACCGTATTTTTTTTTTACAAGAGCTCCTATGCGTTATACATCGTATAATACGATTTATTACTTTCGTAACTTCGAAACATTTACTTAACCAGGACAAGCAGGGTCACAGGAGAAATAAAATAAAGGTATTTTCTATGTCCACTTCAAGTACTTTTGAGAAAAACTATTTTTAAGATTTAAGTTCCATTTAAACTTTATATAAACATATCACATTTCTAAAATTTCTAGCCACTTGGAGATTGTTTTGTGAGATATTATTTTGGTAGTGTTCTTAAGTGCTTCGCAGGTTAGGTTCACAATTTGCATTTATTCATATTTTTTTTCATCTCGTTACACCCTGTGTTGCGGGTGTAACGAGATGAAAAAAAATCTCGTTATTACAGGGCCATCTCTCGTTATTACAGATTTTTCCTGTTACATTCATGTACATTTTATTAAACACGGTATAGAAAATATACATATATTACTTTAAACTAGAATGTTAAAGAAATGAAAGGTAGAAGACTCACCATAAAGATTAGAGGAAATATAAAATAAAAAATATAAAAAAAAGAATACAAAGTAATATTGGTGATAATTGGATTGTACTAAGATGAAAAACGAAGTTACGAGTGAAGATGATATAGAAGGTAACATACTCAGAGATTGTATTGGAAGTGTATATTGTTGGAAATTTATTGGGAAATTCATACACGTCCATATTTTGAATACAAAACAAGTTTTATTTTTCTAAGAATTGCGATCTTCAAATTCGTGCATCAGGATGTGCCTATACTTAAGAACTTATAAAATGATAGAATTTTTTCACCGAACAAGTATTTTCCCTTTATAATCATCATCCAGCTGCTATTATATATTATTTGGAAATGTAAAATATAGTGTAATCTGTAGTTAAATGCGAGTAAAATAGAGACTGTATAACATATTATTCTATGAAATTGAAAAGTGCTATTTTTATACGAAATCTCAGGCAAAATTTCCATGGCTATAGAAAGAGTAATTAAATACAAACTGAACGTTTACATTTCTACTCTATTGTGCAGTTCACCGAGGTCAACTGAAACTGTGTTACTTCACGTACAATTCATTTTACCGTTTCACCACACTTACATTTCATTTGTTATTCCCTGTTGTCCACTTTCGGTAAGGTATTTCGATATCGTTCGCTGACATTAAGTAATTCCAGATCTTAAAATTAATTTCTGAAGATGTTAATGAATTTGGAAAATCCGACTTGAAAATTTATCAAATTCTTTATTTATATCGTTGTGGATTTATAAAGGGCTTTTTAGGAATTTTTATTTTTAATCTATCTCTTACCGTTTTCGAGATATGATCTTTTTGAAAGTACGCATATGACTTCAAGACCACGAATTGTTGAATTAGTCATACATCGCAGTGATGCCAAATTTTAAATCCGTTTTATTCCATTACCGTTTTTGAGATATGTATCATGGTATTCATACATTTAAGAATACTTATACCAATGTTGTCACCCCGTCAAATCGCGTAAGTCGGCACAAGAATTTTGCTTATGGGGATCTTTTGACCATATAAAAGAAGAAATATTGTAAGAAAGACTGAATACCAAGATGGCCGCCATGGAGCCACGTAGTTGAGTGGTTTCGCAAGTAGTTTGTGCTTGGAGGTGACTTAGAGGTGGCTGTTGACGTCAGCAGGGGTGATTGAACAAGGCTATGAGTGAAAATGGGAAAAGGAATTATGCAATCGTTATTGCAGAAAAGACTGAATTTTAATATGGCGGCCATGGAGCGTGGTAGTCCAGTGGTTTTGCAAGTGGTTATTGGCCTAGAGCTGGCTGCTGACGTCAGCGGGGGTGAATGAACAAGGCTATGAATGAAATGGGAAAAGGTGTTACGCAATCGTTATTGCAGAAAAGACTGAATTTTAAGATGGCCGCCATGGAGTGGTTTCGCAAGTGCTAGGTGTTGGGTGGTGACGTCAGCAGTGTTGATTATACAAGGCTATGAGTGAAATGTGGGTGGGAAAAAGAATTACGCAATCGTTTCTGCAAAAAAGACTGAATTTTAACATGGCGCCTGGAAAGGTCATTACTCTACAAGATGAAAGAAGAACGAAACAAGGCTGCTAACCAAATGCATGGAAATAAAGGAACAAGACAGGGTTGCGAGCCGTGTATGGAAAGAAAGAAGAAAGACACAGTTGCCAACAAAATGCATGAAAACAAGTGACTAAAAACAGAGTTGGAAACAACATTCAATAAAAACTGAAAGACCGAACAGGTTTAGAAACAAGGGGACAAAGTTGGAAAGAAACGAATGAAGACGAAGTTGGAACGAGTGAATAAAGGGTACTTCCTTTCCTTTTTTGGTAAAAAAATGTACAGTTTTTTAGTTGGTTTGCTTTCCAACGCCGTATTTTTATTTTCCAGGGTGGTTTCCTGGAATAACTTGTTTTTTTTGTTTTCTTTTTTACAAATAGCCATGGTTAGGCCAAGGCTATTACCCACTTAGAGGGTTACGCCCTCTTTTTGGGAAGGAATCATTATGGGATGGAAGGAGTTTGGAAATGTGGATGGGCTCAGAGCTTTTATAGGAACTATACTTTATTTCTTTATTTTTAACAAACTTAGGACTATTACGATTTTATATCGTAATCATTAATTTCGTTGGAAGCTGAGGATGACAATATATGAAAGATGAAGTGCTAGCACGCCACAATCACAACAGAGGAAGCATTAGTGTAGACATATGCATGTTATCTTCTGTCCCCGGGGCAATGCGGGGCACTGATGGGACATAGTATGAGCCCTGTTAG
This sequence comes from Lepisma saccharinum, assembly GCA_022664845.1. NCBI lineage: Eukaryota > Metazoa > Arthropoda > Insecta > Zygentoma > Lepismatidae > Lepisma > Lepisma saccharinum. Next base: position 8,980 of record JAGDQP010049398.1, on the reverse strand, counting down.
TCTTAATGGATTACTGTGTGACTGATGGAATTATGAAATCAGGAGGACGCGGGGCTGAGAAGGAAGTAAGCTGAGGTATTTCTGGATGATTATCGGGGAGTGTGGAAAGATATATGCTTATGAGTAGTGAAATGGAACAAGTGAGTAGCGGTGGGCGTTGTGGATTAAAGGTAGCATCGTGATGCAGTGTGTGTAATAGTAGTGGGTGGAAAGTTTCGTAGCGTTTGGTGATGTACTTTTGTCTTATTGTTTCGAGATGGTAAAGGATGTGCGGAATGGTGATGAGGGCGTATAGATCGGCTGTGGGACTGGGAAGTTTGATTCTGTGAGCAATGCGGAAGGCATGTCTTTCGAGAATTTTCAACTTATTGTAAAAAGTGAGTGGAGCTGATATCCAAGCAACGTGTCCGTATGTAAGTATAGGTCTGAGGAATGATTTATAAGTATTTAAAATGGCTATTGGTGAGAGACCCCATGTTGTTCCTGTAAGACGTTTGAGAAGGTTTAAGCGGTTATATGCTTTAACTGTAAGATATTTTAAATGATGAGGTGACGGTCATAAGTGATTCCAATATATTTTACAGTGTTTGTCGGATTGATGTGAGTCTGGTTTAGTCTGAGATTGAGGCAAGTGGGATTGCTTTGAATTTTAGATCGTTGTTTCGGTGGTAAGAAAACTATTGCTTGTGTTTTACTGGCATTTATGGTAAGTTGCCAAGTGTTACACCAGTGACTGAATGAGTTGATGGCAGTCTGTAGAGTTTTGTTAATTTGCTGGATAGTGTTAGCTGTAGCGAGAAATGCTGTGTCATCTGCATATTGGAAGATATGACTATTCGGAGGTAATATGGGCAAGTCAGTACTGAAGAGTAAATAGAGGAGAGGTGATAGTGCTGATCCTTGAGGAACACCTGTATGGAGAAATATAGGGTATGAGCTGGCGTTGTTGATGTTTATATAAGCAATACGATTTGCGAGAAAGTTGTAAATATATCGAATGTAAGCAACAGGAAGGTGAAAATGAAGGAGTTTTCTGATCAAGCCTGATGCCATATTTTGTCGAAAGCCTTTCTAAATCAAATAAAACAAGACAGGATGGTTTGCAGGTATTGTAGTGATTCGTGATATGGTTGGTGAGGCGAAGGAGTTGGTCCTGAATACTGTATCCTGGGCGGAACCCTGCCTGATGTTCTGGCAATAAGTGACGTTCCTGGAGGTGTAGGTGGAGACATTTGACCAGTATGCGTTCAAGGATTTTGCCAAGGGTGGGGGGTTAATTGTATTGGTCTGTAGGATGTGACGGAATCGGGAGGTTTGTGAGGTTTAAGGAACGAAGTTGAAGATGGCAGCAATCAGTTGTAGTAAGTAGTTGATGAGGTCCTTCTCGTATATGCCGGTATGTGATACCGTCCATTCCAGGAGCAGTATTCCTTTTGTGAGCTGTTGTAGTGGTGATGTCCAGGACCGTGATTGGTGACGTACGTTGTTTCTCTACGTTGATCTGATGTTCAGGGTTAGGCTGCAGTTCTGGTGCGTAGAGGTTGATGCGATGAACATGGTGATTTGGAGCGATTACGGTATGCGGCGGCGTGAATATCTCCTGAAGATGAGTGGCGACAGCGTTCGCTTTATCTTGATCTGACTGTTGTGCTTCGTTATTGTGGAGCAGCGGATACATTGTGGCAGTACGCTTTCCTGTTAGAGTATTGAAGCTTTTCCGAAACTTCGTTGGATGTGCAGAATTTTTTAAGTTGGTTGCAGGTTTTAATCCATTGCCGAAGCTTGTAGGCCTTCAGGTAATTATGTACAGTCCTTTCAAGTTGTCGGTGTAGATGTAGTGACGCTGGGTTACGGGTGCTAATATAGTCTCGGAAGTGCTGTCTTGATCGTCGTATGAGGGTGAGGTATTGAGGAGGGAGTTTTGGTCGGTGAGGTGAGGATTTTGTAGTAGGTATGTAATGAACTGGGGTTGTTTGAAGAGTGGTAATAATATTATCCACTGTTCGGTATAGTTCATCTTCTGTAGTTGGTTCATTGGCGATCTGTAGATGACTGGTAATGTAGCTTCTGTAGTTATTCCAATCGGCGAGGTCATAGCGGATATTTGTGCGTTGGGGTATAGGTGTAGATTGAGGTGAGAGAGTGCGGTGGATGGTAAGTTTAATAGGAACGTGATCACTGCCTACAGTATCCAGGACCTCAATGTTGGTACGGTTGGTAAGGTTGGGGGAGAGGATAACTATATCGGGTGTTGTTTGTGAAATGGGTCGGGTAGGTTTAGGGAGTGGCTGTAGGAGTCCGTTGGTAAATGTATTGATAAATGTGGTAAATTGGGTGCGTTGACGGTCGGATCGACTATGAATATTTATATCGGCCATGATGATATAGCTTCTGAAATTGTCAGCGATGTATTGAAAGAATCGCAAAGATATGGGATGACCAGGGAGTACATAGATTGTAACTAACGTGATATAGAGATTCTTGAAATAGAGTGTGCTTATGAGATGTTCAGGTAGTTGCATATTAGGTACCTGATGAAGACGATATGGTATATTAGGTTTGTGTCCTAGTGCTACTCCGCCATTGGCTCTTAATACAGGTATCGTGCTTTCGTGATGATGAAGGCAGTAACCAGAAATTTTGCAGGATGATCGAGCAGTTAGATGGGTTTCGTTGAGGAGGAATGCGTTGGCTTTTTCTTCGAGTTAGAGTGCTTCGAAAAGAGGTTTATATTGGATGAGTGAGCTGATATTTACAAATAATATTACTAAATCCATAATGAAAAGAAGGGTGAATTGGTTGAGATATTTAGGTAGATTGTTTCGCTGGTACGGTAACAAAATGCACATATGGACCCGAGTACGTTGCGTGCAATGTAATTGAAAAACTTGCTTTGCAGCTGCTTGAACTTGTTGAAGAATATGAGGTCGATGAGTAGGTTGAATATTTTGTAATGTCAAAGTGATAAATGATAGTATTTGTTCGATAGTGATAGGTTGATTTAAGATAGGATGCTTTTCGATGTTGATTTCGGGTTCGAGAGTTTGGTCGGAGACTTTGAGTGGTACGATGAGATCAGGTTTTTCAGGTTCTGGTGGTGGTCTAGCCTTGCATTGGTAACTATAGGTAGGATATGGTTGGTTACAAGTGGAGCATTTAGGAGGTAGTTGCATATTCTGACATTGACGAGTTGAATGTGGACCTGTACAGAAACCGCATTTAGGCTGATTGGTACACTGATGGGTTGGATGTTAATTATAGCTTTGGCATTTCTCACAGCGGATTGGAATGGGTGGTGCAGTGCGGGACGGTTCTACTCTGTGCCGTTTACGATAGATGTAGGCTCCTAAAGTTAAAATGTCATTGATAGTTTCATGTGATGTGGTGAGAATTCGAACTAGATAGGTAGGGCCAGAATTGCATTGTATGCGGATGACTTTCGTGAATTCATATTCCTCCTGACGTAGTTTCTCAGTGATCTCTTCTTCTGTTCAACTTAGATCGACACCGCAGATGACAACGGATAACATTGGTGGTTTTCGTGGTGGTGGTGGTTGCTTGGTGCGTTGTGAAGTGAGACTGGTCATAGTGGCTGATTTACCGAAACTTTCGAAGCTATGTTTATTACGGATGAATGATGCAAGATTTGGATCAGATGATTTGATAAGCATGCCGTTTCGTGTAGGAATGATCTGACTGATAAGTTTGCGAGGAACATATTTGCAGAGTTGTGCTAGAAGTTGTTTTGAGTTCTGGAATTTAGTATCACAATTACTGAGCATGAATGTATAGAGTTGTTCGGATGCGATAGGTGATACGGTTGATGATGTTTGTTCAGTGATCATAGCGTCAGATTCGTGCTCTGTCTCGTTCTCTTGATGTATATGTTGTTTCTTTGTCGGTGGTGAATCTGGATGATTAGTAGATCCTGTAGAACCACGAATAGGAGTGCGTGAACGGGAGCCATGATCAGTTTTGGTTTCTTTTCTAGAATTTCTGGAATATTGAGCCGGGTGTAGGAGTGTCAACCTGAGCCGGAAGTCCCTTGTGATAGCCGGCCGCCATATTGTCTGTCACGAATTGCTTAAGAAAAGGATGTCTATTTATTTATTTTTTAGTTATTTTGGTGTTCGTATAGTTTTTCTCAAGCTAATGTTTACTGACCCAATTCCTAAAGCATTCTGCAACCAGTCAAACGACAGATAGTTGCAGGCTAGTATTTATTTTGGACTAAAGAAGTCCATATTAAAAAGACATATTATAATATACTTTTAAAATATAAAACTATATGAACGTAACAATAGAATAGTGTATTGTCACCCGAATTATGTCGCTCTGCAAATTGCATCATTGCATGACGTCGGAAAATGAGTTAAATTAATGTTGCAAGATCTGAAGACACTACGAACCACTGCAAACTAAAGAAAAAATGTGAAAATAATGTATTGTTACATTTCCATGTTTTCATTCTTGATTCACTGTGTACATATTGTTATACTAGCAGAGAAATCAGCGAGACCTTGTTGTCATTATCATAAACGAAAGAAAACATTAGTACAAACTTCATGAAAAATTCGGGAAATGGAATGAAAAAGTAAATTTAAGAAATTTAATTTTTCTTTTCTTTTTTTACCTTAAAATCCCGAAAGGGCCTTCAGACGATAAAAAAGGTAGATTCCTTATAAACTTTTGCCCATTCTAAATATATCATTAAACAAGATATCTTTACCAGTCAAGGGAATAGATTTAAAACTTAAAAAGTTCGTGGTCCATCAACACAGTTCGTGGTGTTCATCAGTTCGCGCAGTGCCCCTGTATTATTCTAATAGATCAGCTAATAAGACTTTTTTATTGACATAAGATTGAGTAAAAAGTCAGTATAAACTTTAAGAACATAATAAAGTAACCCAAAAGAAAGAAGAAATAGGATAAAATGAAAATTTGGGGGAATATATTCACTCTTTTCCGGTCTAACTACCTTTCTGTCTATTAAACACCCTTCATCATCATTTTAAAATGTCCAAAGAACTTAAGGATTGATAGCAAAACCGAACAAGTTGAAAACGTTGATCTTTGGTTTGTGGAAGTGGTCATTGTTGTTCAAAGAATTCTCATCCAAAAGATTTTTACAAAGTCATTTTCATTTTGAACCGATGAAAAATTGACAATTCAAATCAAATAACAGGCTGCAGCTCTGAAACTACTGCAGCTATTGAAGCGAAATATTTTTTACTTTATAGCCTATATATTGCAGATTATAACAGGTTTTGTTTTATCAAAAAATTCGCATTGAAACGGCAATAATAAATTATTTTCCATCGGCCTATTGAAGAGTTCCCTATGTGCTCTCCGCCCCTGACGTCACTGTCGCGAAGACCGTTAGAACATGATTCCGAAGCGCCTGATGAACATACCTTCTTACTTATTATCTTGTAACTTGGTGCAATGACTGCTATCTCTAGCTAACTTCGCCCTCCGACAATGAAAACTGCCGTTGATCTCAATTTGGCGGTACACGTGCTTTTCTCGCCTGTGCGTATGCTACACTGGGTCCTCGAAAGCACACTAACTTTCCAAAGTTGAGCTAGGTATAGTTATGAATTGGAAAAGTAGTAGTAGTATTGTTAGACAGGACGATCATCGTCGTCCTGTCAACGCAGACGGTTATGCCGTCTCTTCGTTATTGTTTTATCTGTAATCTATATTTTAAATAATTGTTGCTGGTCTAAGTGATGTTACTGTATATTGATATAGATATAATGGCGGGGCTAGTGTATTTGGATCTTGTACGTTCTCTTTCTATAAGGTAGGATAAATAGTTGCTATATGTTCGGGTGGTGGGTATCTGTTAATAACCTGAAGTGTTAAGGCCTGATCATTTTCGTAAATCGTCCGGTACATTTCTAGTAGGTGATGGAGTGGTGGATGATGATAGCGTGATTGGATGTCTTGTTGTGCATCTATGTGGATTGTGTCCAGGAGTGTTGGGTGAGCCGTAGTCCAGCGTTTTGTTATATATTTTAGTCGTAATGTTTCCAGGTGGGTTTTGATTTCCGGGAACGTAAGGCGATCATACAGAAGATGTGTGGGACTTGGTAGTTTGATGTGGTATGCCAGCCTTAGAGCGTGTCTCTCCCATATCTGTAGCCTTTTATAGAAGTCCTGTCATCCAGGAGATATGACCATATGTAAGACATGGTCACAAGAATATTTTGTACGTATGGAGGATGGTGTCTGTTTTTAAGCCCCAGGTAGTGCCTGTTAGCCGCTTCAGTAGTATTAGTCGGTTATTTGCCGCTTTGTTGAGATTGCTGATGTGAGGTTTCCAATTTAGCTTAGTGTCGAAAGTGTCTCCAAGGTACTTCGCTGATGTTGTCGCTCTTATAGGTGTGTGGTTGACATGGAGGTCAAGCTTGGTGGGATTTCGACGGACTCTTGTTTTTGTTTTTCTTTGCTGTATTACCAGTGCCTGGGTTTTGAGAGCGTTTATGGTGAGACGCCACCTAAGACACCATGTGTGAAATTTATCTATAGCTGTTTGGAGCAGACGGTTGATGTGTTGGATGGTGTTGGCACAGGCAAGGAAAGCTGTATCGTCGGCAAATGTAAAGGTATGTACTGGAGAAGGTGGTATTGGCATGTCAGCTACATATAGGATATACAATAGAGGTGAGAGAGCAGAACCCTGAGGCACCCCAATATATGGAAATATTGCATATGATAGACTATTGTTGATGGCAACATATGCCATTCGGTTTGAGAGGAAGTGGTATATTAGCCGTATATATGCTGGTGGAAGATTGAATTTGTACAGCTTATATATCAAACCAGCATGCCAGACACGGTCAAATGCCTTTTCCAGGTCAAAAAGTAGCAGACAGGATGGCTTATTAGTGTTATACTGGTTTGTTAGTATTGTTGTTAATCGTAGTAGGTTGTCATCGATGCTGTGATTGGGTCGGAAGCCTGTCTGGTGGTAAGGGAATATATCGTATTTGCTGAGATGAATATGTAGTCTGCGTACTAGTGTGCGTTCTAATATTTTACTGAAGGTAGGAGTCAGTTCTATTGGTCTATATGATTTGGTGTCTTATCTTTGTTGGGTTTCGGAAACATGAGTACTTTTGATAGCTTCCATTCTACGGGGTAACATCCAGTGCGTAGTATGAAATTATAGATGATGGCTAGAAGCTGTAATAAAATGAACGGTGCCTCTTTGATGTGGTGCTATGTAATGTTATCGAAACCTAGAGCTGTGTTCTTCCTATTGTTTGTGACTTCTGTGATGTCTTGTGTTGTGATTGGAGTTGTTAATGGCTGGTTGTGGTCGATAGTATGCTCGACGCTTATTGTCAGGTCGGTTTTATGTGGATCAGTCTTGCGTTCAATATTTCTGGAGAATTCTGTTATTGCGCAATGAGACGATTCAGGAGTGAATACTGTTTGTAGGCTGTCAGCAAATACTTGGTTTTTCTTTTTGTCGTCAAAACCAGTCACAGGGGTACACCCTTTCTTTGGGTAGAGGATTAATTTGAAAGGGGGTTTTCAGTTTATTATAGTGGGCAGTTTGGGAATTTGGGCTATCTTTATTCATAAATTTTATTTGGGTCATCAATTTTGGCATCAGTTCATAGTTATGATTACTTGGCGTCTCCTGGCTCCCAATCCTCAACGACATTTCTGGCGTTGTTCCGTCCTGTGATGAATAACACACAACAAATACCAGATACCATGTAGTCAAAACATATACATATTTAGCAAAAAGACTCAACGGACAAAATTATTTATAGAATGACAATGGAAATAAACAGTGTATAGGCTATATGTGAAGTCAAAACGAACCAAATGCAATATTTAAGAATAAGAAAGAGAGGTATATATTATCAATGACATATTGACATGGTATAAATGTTTTGTAATGGGTGACGTGATAAATGTATGCAGTGCACTTTCACGAGACAAACACTATTAGAGAGTTAGAGAGACAAATGTTGGGTTATCTTCTGCTTCGGGGCTGCTCGAAGCTGATGTGAGACAAATGAACCCTTGTTAGAAACAATGATGAAACACTAGTGCTGCGATGGATAAACGTGCGGTGAAAGATGGTTTGGGTGATATATAGCAAGTTCTGGTTGAAGAGGGTCGTTATTGTCTAGGCTATGAGAATATATGATAAGTAAGTGCTGCAATGGCGTATAGGTATATTTTGGAGGTGAGTCGTGGATGGCGTCTACTTGGAAAGTATCAAGAAATAGTGGGTTTCCTTCTGGTATTGCCTTTGTGATGTGTTTCGTGTGGAGTTTTTCAAGAAATTCAAGTGATTCGAGGAAAGTCCATCCGTTGGTATAGGTCTGCAGTTGGAGAAGGAAGTTTGATTCTGTAGGCCAATCTCAGAGCATGTCTTTCGGAAATGGCAAGTCGGTTATATAATTCATTAGGAGCAGCGATCCAACTGGTGTGACCATACGTTAAGGCAGGGCGTATGAAAACTTGGTACGTTTTGATGACAGTCGGAGTATGTAAGCCCCATGAGGTACCCACCAATCGTTTCAGTAAATTAAGACGTTGTGTAGCCTGTTTACGAATTTTCTGCATATGCGGTTTCCAAGATAGTTTTGTATCGAAGATGACGCCTAGATATGTGGCCTGAGGATGATGTCGGACAGGAGTTTCATTTACTGTGATGTTAAAAAGATTGGGATTGCGGCGAATACGAGAGCGGCAGCGAGGTGGAAGAATGATGAGTGCTTGTTTTTTCTGTGCATTTATAGTCAATTTCCATTTTGTGCACCAATTTGTGAAGGTATTGACAGCAGGTTGTAGGGTTGTGTTTATGGCATGAATGGTGTTTCCAGCTGTAAGAAAGGCTGTGTCATCAGCATACTGATATAATGATATCTGTGGTGGAAGTGGAGGCATGTCTGAAACATACATGATGTATAATAAGGGTGAAAGAACAGAACCTTGAGGTACACCACAA
>JAGDQP010049397.1:797-14510 GCA_022664845.1 Lepisma saccharinum | reverse complement strand
CAATTTAGTATGTGTATTGTAAAATTACTTACAGCCAAAAAAGAGAGTCTAATCCCTCCAGTGCGAGAATTGTATTATCGTCAAGTGAGTTGTTACCGATGATAAGCCACATCAGATCTTTCAACCCATGGAAAACGCCATATTTGATAGTTGTCAAACGGTTGTTTCGTAAAAAACTGCAAGAAAAAAGTGAAATAAAATTAACTTAGACACTATACGAGAACAAAATGAAGATAAAGAGCATGTATTTGCAAGAAAAAAAAATCAGTTTAATAGTATATTATGTAAATATGCATCTTTTTACATTCAGACCAAGTTTCCTCACTATTGTAATTTGACGTAAAATATGTACCTAGGTATCAGCTTATCCTATAAGTAATATACTTTTGAACTGTGAGGAAAAGAACGATTACTTGCCTGGAACACTACCGTTAGTCAGGAAGATATTCTCCGTCGGGCTTCACAACACTCTGCCACCTGTCAACCAGTTGTTGATTCCGTCGCTGAAAGAAGTCACCGGTTTCGGAGGCAAAGAACTGGGTCACTGTTCGTCGCACGTCATCCTCATTTTGCAGTATTTTCATGGAAAGGTGGTTTTATAGCATGCGAAAAAGACAGTAGTCAGTTGGTGCAAGATCTGGTGAAAACACCGGGTGGGGGAGTTTCTCCCAGTCACATTCCTCGATCTTAGCACAGGTCCTTCTTATGTGTGGGGGCGCGTTGTCGCCGTGGATGAGCACACCCTTGCGATTAACCAGAGCAGGACGTTTCTCCAACAATGCAATCCGTAGGCGTTCGAGCTGCTGACAATAGACATCTGTATTGACGGTCTGGTTACGTGGCAAGAGTTCAAAATAGATTATTCCACGGATATCCCACCAAACACTCACCATCACTTTGCAGGGTGAAGATCTTGTTTTGGCACAGTTCCTGCGTCTCCCTTTAGGTACCCATTGCTGTTTGCGTGTAATGTTATAGTAGAGGACCCACTTTTCATCCTCTGTCACCATTCTGTCGAGAAATGTGTCACACGTCTGTGGCGAGTGAACAGCGAACTGAAGATGTCAACTCACTGTTGCTTCTGTTAAGGTGTTAACGAATGGGATACCTATTTTCTGAGTTTCGACAAGTACCCAAGGTTCTACAGATGAAGATGAACGGTCAAATTGGTAACATGGAGTTCGCTGGTCAGTTCTTAAACAATTTACATTGGACTTGACTCCACCGCTGCTCACAGGGTATCGTTGTCCAGCTGAACAGGTCTCCCTTCTCATGGCTTATCGATGAGGCTGGTGTCCCCAGACCGAAACCTCTTAAACCTCCTCTGGCACTTGGCACATCCACAGCACCCTGACCATATACGGCATTGATGTGTCGTGCTGCTGCACTGGCTAGATGTTCCTGATGAAATGTATACAGCATGGCATGCCGTATTAGGTCCTCCGGGACTGCCATGATCAAACACAAGCCACACTTACACAATGTGGAGTAGACCATCCTCCTTATACATTGTTGCACAATCAAGTACCCTATATGACACAGATATGGCACCAAGGGCGTCAGCAGGATTTTTCTAAGGGGGGGATATTAAATGCAGACATATGTGTGTGTGTGTGTTTGTGTGTCATTCTCACAGTTATATTTGTGAGAAATTGAGATGGATCATGAAGAGGAGCAAATTAGTATTTATTTATTACATACTATTACAAAACGTTTGTTACGCTACTTTTTTATTCGTCAATGTCACTTGGATCCCCTGGCTTCTGGTATAGACAATTATTATAAAAAAGAAATAAGAAATTTGCACTGAAATAATTATTTAATGTTATCTGTAAAATAAAATATCGATGTTTTAATCACAAGCACTTGTTTCGGCCCGATTTTTGAATTCTAATTGAGTCCGTCGGGGCTCAATAGCAAACGTATTTATTACATCACTGATAAATGCTTCTTTTCTGGAGTTTACACGTTCTCTGTGGACACTTAATAGGTATAGTCCCTTTCGCCGTTCTTCCGTCATCGTTGACCTCAGCCATGTTTTCACACGACGTAGGGTGCTGAATGACCTTTCAACAGTGCACGTTGTTGCTGGAAGTGACAGTCCAATTATGATGGCGTAATGCACTGAAGGATAAAAGTTCTCGGACTTCGCAAGTAAATATTTCAGATCAATTATTTTTATTTTTCCATACCTCATACCATGTAAGTCCTTCCTTAATGATATTGTCTAATTCGTATAATGAAGCTAGTTTCTTTAAATGCTCTTTAAAATCATTGGTTGATAGCTTCTTCATCATGTCAGGGTACAGTGCCATAACGGAGAAAGTGTTTTCGTTACTTGCACAAAATCGACTGTTTAGTGAATTGATGATGGAATCTAAATATGGAATAAATATTGAACATCTAAACTGTTCCTCCAAACTTCCCGTGTAATTTGATCGATGCGCCTGACGGGACACTTGTAACTCTATAGGTAATTCATTATAAATTGCTTCAATATTGTTCATATCATGAAAGATTTCTTCTGCCCTAGCCCTGTGGTCTTCAGAGTGATCAACTGTTTTACGTGATCCTGTACTGCGATAATGTCCATTTGTACGCCTTGAAGAACGCTGGATACCGGTTCTAATCTCGCAGAATATATGGCAATTATTTGCAATGATACTAGGAATCCCGTTGAAGTGGCTGAGCAATACAACTGAAATGCTCGTTGTCGAGCAGAACTGTTGCCAACCGTAGAAAGGTTTTCCAATACTTCTATAATGGTCACGATTTTCTCTGCAAATAATCAAATACATTTTTACTTTTCACTCCATCTTATTTCACACAGTATTGGTATATTTGGAACTATTTTTTTTTTGAATGGAGCTATCCAGGAAAAAATGAATTATTTCTTTGACAGTTCCAACACAATTTCGAACTTCTGAAACTTTATTTAAGTCATTATTCACTAAATTTAAAGTATGAGCACTGCAATGATAAAAAAAAGTTTTCAGATACTTTTTCTAATTATATCTTGAACACCATTTTCATTCCCAGCTATTACTGAACAGCCGTCGTATCCTTACCCAACGAGAAGGTTCATATTAACACCAGCCTCAAGAAGGAATGAAGTAATACTTTCTGCAACACTTGATGCATCCAAATTATGAAGTGGCGTGAAACCCAAAATTTCCTCGCGAATCTTCCCGTCTCCCACAAAACGCATTCCTATTTGTTCAGTTCCACTTATATCTACTGTTTCATCTACTAAAACTGAAAAGGCAGTGCTTTTGTTTTCTGATGAAACTAGACCTTTCAAACTAATTTGGCCACACATTTTTATCAACTCATTTTGATTTGTACAGAGGTATATTTGGCACTTCCACTGCAAGTATCTAAATGACTGTAATTCCACGTTTCCAGCTTCAATTCTGAAGTCCAGTATGTCATGGAACACCCCAGATTCTGAATGCTTTCCTCGAAGGGATACGTCATGAGTACCGCAAAAAACTATACTGGATATAACTGGATACAGCTTCTTCCGATTCTGCTCTATCTCCTTATTATAAGCTTTATCAATTTGTTGTGCTACAGATACTGATTTATTTTTAGCGATGTCCGGGAAATTTGTCGATTTTTCGACAGCTTCTCTATGCCAACTTGATTTGAAATAATCCCGGTCACATCCATTAAAATCTTTGTACTTTGTAAAGGCACGGACAATAAACGCGCCCCGTAAGCCGCGATGAACTGGCAATCGAAAAATTACGCAATGTCGACACAAAGCACCTTTCAATTTGGCTGAATATACCAACCAAGATGTGTATTCAGTAAGCTACTCGTATCGAAACGATCTTTCCTGCAAATACATCTGCCTTAAAATTATATGTAGATGGAGGCTTCCAAGGATTATGCAGTAATTCATATATCAGGTCGTCGCTAATTGTGCATACATTATTGTCTATGTAACATCCTACATCTAAATTGCTTATTTTTGTATGCGAACTCTAGTACCTTCATAGATGTTTGCTGTAGAACACCCTGCTATTGCTACACTGCTGCTGTTTTCGTTGGTTGCTGTACGAGAACATTCCAACCTATTGTTGCCAAAATCTCTCTCGCTAAAGCTCGCGTCAACATGGTTCTCACACAACTTCGGTTTCTTAGAATAATTTCTTATGTCCATTGTAACAAAAAGAAGTCAAAATATATTACAGTAGTGACTTTATAGTAAAACATTCAGAGTAGAAACATTAACTGTTATTTGGAATTGATACTTTCACACTCCTAAGCCATGTTGAGCGCTGAATTTCTCATCTTGCTCTTCTACTTCAATCCTGCTTATTAACAGAGTGAAAAGAGATTTTTGTTCAATAATGCAAATGGCTGCTCTTGGAGACGACGTAATTTGCACAAAATAAATTTAAATTAGCTTGCAAATGCACTCGGAACTATTTCAATCAATAAATAAAATTAATATTATCACAAGGTAACTTTTAATGCAAGATCAAGCTCTAACTTGCTTCATTTTTGGAAAATAAGCTAAAAGCCTCACACCTTAGGCGACGTAAAGTGTCTTTGTTTACTTAATTATTTTTTAAGAATATTTCACTATTTCACCATCATTGTAGAAACAAATATATCCACTCGAATCACCGATCATTCACAGTCACTTGGGTTTCCTTTTATATTTCTGCTAAAGTTTAGAACAATAAAGGAACTCCAACAAAGCTATCAGCTGCCCAACATCAACAGCAGAAAAGAAGTAAGTTTGTATATTCATCATAAACTCCAAGCAAATGCACAGTGTTGCAAAATGCTAGCAGTTTTTTTTTTTTTTTTTTAAGCAATGGATACCTTTTTACTTTAGCTTTCTCGGGTCCGGCGATTTTGCGACCAGTATACTTATTTTAGAGTCGGTGGCGTCTTAAAGAATTACGTTTTTTGTGTAAAAATATATTACAACTTAGCTGTGGATTCAGCAACATCGCTTGTTAGCTTGGAAGTCTGAGGTATCCCAAAGCTAACCTAATGTGAAAGTTTCCATTCTAAGAGCCAGCTTTGAGATATTCCCGGAAGGCAGGAATAGTATCTCGAGTTTCCAAATGCAGCAGACATGTGTAGAATGAACATTTAACGCAGAAAATACGAAATAAAGGGAGAAAGAAATCATCTGACGGACAGAATGGGAAAGAATCTAACCTGTCTTTACTAACCTGACTTCGGACGCTACCGATCACCCGGTATTAACGTATGCGTGATATTCGCGTGGTTTTGTATTACATTCTGTACAAAGTTGGTGTACCATATACATGTGTATAGGAAATTTCAAACGTAATGAATTGTGATGTCTCCCAAAATGAATTCTGTTGCCTCCCAAACTGCACTTAGTTGGCACCCAAAATGACCCCCTTTCCGAATTCAATAGTCCTCCGTTATGTTCCGTTATGCTATGTCCCGTTCACTTCCGTTATACACACTTATCCGAATTAAATGAGTGTTTAAAATTTTAACCACATATGTCACCCAAGTCTGGAAACAGCTGAAAACCATCCGCGCGTAATGTGAGTGAGCATTGGGTAATGCGAAATCAAGGTGAATAAGGCAAAAAGCAACATGGATGAAGATTAGGGTTACAAACTTGAAAAAGTGAAACGTCGGGACACTTACGATTCAGAAAGCCTTCACGCAGGGCTAGGAATTAAGGGGGGGAAGGTTACGGCTGAAGCCTCCCAAATCTAGTCCCTTTTGAAGCACCAGTATTATCTCCTCCCCCCCCCCTTCATATGCCTGAAACTTATTTCAGTCCCCCTGACTATTTTAAATGAGAATATTGTAGTTCCTAGTTTTGTTTTCCATCCTGGCTTCGTCGCTCGCTGCTTGTAAGACTTCGAATTGACACAAAAGAAACAGTCAGGCAATACAAAACCAGTAACTAAAAATACGTTTGAATTATTAAGCACATATACTAATGGAGAGGAAAGAAACTTTAAATATCCCGGCCATACTGTATATTTAATATGCATAATGTCAAAACGTAAGCAAGCATTAAAATAACTTGCTGATGAAATACAATAGCAATATCTGAAGATCATATTTTAAAAACTCCGAAATCTCCAGATATAGACATAAATCTTGATATTTGACAAGGATGACAACTCATTGCTGACAACAGAAAATATATTTTAAAAGAAAATCTTGTATAACCAACACAAGAAAATTGAAACTCCCTGAGCCTAATTAACCTAAAGGCCATAAATAAACTCAAAGGAAAATGAAAAGTTATTCCAAAATTCTGCCGTACTAATGTATTTTTGTCCAACTAGTTGGAAAAATTAGTAAAATATAAAAGAGTAAGGACATTTTGGTGTCCCGCCAAAGTCGTGGCGGGACACGGGACAATTTTAGAAAAGAGAGGACAATCCCGACAAAATCGGGACGGTTGGGAACCCTAATGAAGATTGATAGCTATTCGAAGGATGATCACAATTCTGCAGGTTATTCTGGAAGTTTTTACAAGATAAGTGCATCTCATGAACTATGAATCACGAACTAATGTTATACCAGGATCTATGAATAACCACCCAAGTCGTGAGCGTTAACAGCGTTACACATTTGAAGTTCTAAAAACACTTCAAATAATTATAAGAGTTCTTAATCTTAGTATTCTTAAATAAACTACTCATATGTTACCCTCTCATCTATTAATATCTACATGGAAGCCCATTGGGGAAATCCAACCAACAATATTTTCACATTGCGAAGTTAAAATTATTCAGTGATCATGACGATATATCACTCAAAACATGGTACAATATCGATAAAACAATGTGAAATCAAATCTTAAACTATTAAAACACTTACATTCAAATACTTTTGCACGGGCGTTAATTTTAAATCAGTGTTTTCGCCAGGATTTTCAGTTGTTGTTTTATTTTTTTTTGGAGGGGGGGGGGGTAAAGTCAAAATTGGGATGGTGCAAGTGAAGTACTGTACGGTTTCTATCACATTTGTCCCAACTCCCAAGTGAAGCAGGAATTTTGGCATGCAATATCCTGCTCTTTTTTCTTTTCAACATGGCAGTAGCAACCGAACGGAGGGTCAAGTGACCATCTCGTTCTCCGTTGTTCCATTCACTTCAATGCTCCGTGGAAGGGGGAATTCTGATAACCATCGACGGTACATCCGACGGATCAAGGGTACGTAACGGAGCATAAAGTGCCAATTCGGAAAAGGGGTACAACTGGTAATCTAAACTAACTTTGCCTAACCAGAAGCATACAAATTTCTTACATATATTAAAAGACAAATTATAAATCTAGTTATTTCTTATTTACCTGTATGAATCAGTATTCCGGGCGGCAAAACGCACGGTCGTCTGTGTTTCAGGCCGGTAAAAACAAAGTAGCAAAATGCATGCCACTCTTTTCAATTAACATTATTTTTCATTGTTATTGTTTTGAAAATGCAATCAGTCCTTTCAGACTCCGGAAAGTGGAAGAGAACCGAAACACGTTTACTTAAACGTAAAGTCCAGAAATTCTCTAATATATATATTTGCGCCTAGCAATTTTAAACATGAAATAACATAATTAAGGATACAATAAAATGAAGGTTTGGTATTTTTACGATTTAAAAGAGTTCTATTATTAGTACTCGTAACAACTGAGAAATACGTCACTACCCGTGCTAGTAGTCAAGAATATACGAAGAACGTTTATTTGATTCTTATCCTACGGTTTAATATTTTCTTAAACGTAATATTCCGTAAAATTGAGTATTTCTTATTCTTGTAGTGCTCTCGTTTGTATTAGGAAAGTAAGAGGGTATACATTTATGACAGTATGTTTATTTTAAACTGAAACCCAGGGGGACAAGTGCCCCCTTGCCCCTACCTGCCGACGCCCTTGGATGGCACGTACCGTCTACTTCATTATTCGCTCATCAGATGGCGTCATTGCAGCGGTCATCGCACATACGACATTACTTATGCGATAACCCGATATTACTGCATTAAATAGACAGAAAAATAAAAGAAAGCGTACCCATTGTGATCTATTGGTTACCATCACGAATTATGGATCAACACTTTTCATACAGCACACACACACACACACACATATATATATATATATATATATATATATATATTATACTCATATCATTCGTAAAGATATAAGAATATCCCTGAGATATCCCCAGATATTCCTTGTATATGTGTAGGATATTCTAATAATATCCAAATGTCCGGGATAAGCGCACATGCTGAGGACGTTCCTTGGGATATCCCAGTGAAAGATGCTTCTTCTTCTGGCATATTTTCAAAATTCTCTAGGAATATTTCGGAACCTGAACCCTAAAATATTCTTTCAATATTATCAGAAGCATATGATAGTAATATCGTTGTTTTAGTCCTAAACTATGGATTACTATTTCATCGAGAACAGTGAGACAAAGGCGCATTTTAACGTGGAGAAATATTTGTGAATGTTGGAAGAGTGAGGACGCTATATTTCTCAACGCGCTCATGATTTATGTTTGACCTACTCGCGGGTGGAAAAGTATATTCTACACAGTGAACAAGATGCTCACATTGCGAAAAATTTTGCGTCTTCGTATAAACACTGTGCTGTTACAAATATAGATGTACAAGGGTTTCTATTATGTATGTTTAGTGGATAATTCTGATGTATGACTATATATACAACGGTACTTGTGAGAATAATTACAGAGTTTCTTCATATTGTTATATCACATTATGAAACTTGTGGATTTCTATATTTGTGTTCTAGTTCATGGATAAATTATTTGTGTGAACTTAGCGTTCAACTAGTTAATGGTCAAGATGAGTGCGCCAATCAGAAGTTTCTGTGTGAGAAGTATCGTATGTTTACTGTTTGTAACTATATTAATTATTAGTGGTCAGTCTTGGTATAAATGTATACTATTCAATTTACGCATAGTTTCTTCATATAGAACTAAGTCTGAAAATAACCAGTGGCTCTGTGGAGAAAGAAGGATCCACTTTCTTACAGATTGTAAGGTGCAGTGTAGCAAACTAAAGACTGGTATCATGGATCTACCGGAAAATAGCAAGGTTCATAGAAAATTAAGAAACTCTTCCTCTGTAACTTGTGTGTTGTTTTTATTGTTGCTATGTGGAGATATAGAAGTAAATCCTGGGCCTTCAACAAAGAATGCAATTCACCTAAGTATCTCTTATCAAAATTTAGTCAATTAAAAACAAACTCTTTAATTGTGCACACATGATTAATGAGTTAAAGGAATATGATTGTGTAGTTTTTTGTGAAACATGGTTACATAATGGAGTTGCTGACAGTGAAATTCCACTAAGTGAATACTTTAACATTTTTCGGAATGATAGACATACACGAGCGGGTGGGGTAATGATTGGAGTTAATCAACATTTGTACAGTAAACCTAGGCCTGATTTAAATAGAAACTGTGAGATAATTTGGGTAGAATTGAAAGGCAATGCTAACTACAAGGTATTCTTAGGATGCTTTTACAGACCGCATCGCAATAGACCCAAGGAATTACTTTGTGAATGTCTGGACTCTATTTTAGCTGCTTCTTCCCTTGGCGACGTAATCTTGATGGGAGACTTTAATCTTGATATTAATTGGATTGACTCTTGTCTGGGCATCCCCAAAGACAACAACAGTTCATGGTTTATGGACAACTTTATTCATGGCCTTGGACTATATCAACTTAATATGTTTAACACTAGGAAGAATAGCAACTTGGATTTTGTTTTCTCGAACATTAATGAATGTGTTGTTACTCCTTCACATAATATCTTAAAATCTGACCATGAATCACTTGACGTGTGTTTTACCTTTACACGTCGGAAAGTTGAGAATACTAATAATAACTCCAGTAAAGATCGTATGCCGGTGTGGAAGAAAGCTCCATGGTCGGAAATGTGTCATGCATGTGGGAAGCTATTTTTGCGTATAATATTAACGAATGTGTGCAGGTATTTACTGATATTCTACATGCTATCATAAAAGATTTTGTCCCTCACAGAAACAAAAGATCTGGAAAGTTTCCACAGTGGTTTGAAAAAGAATTAAAGTTTATTTTAAAAAATAAGAAACGTACTTGGGAACTGTGGAAACGGTATCCTAACAATTCTACGTATGATAATTTTGTTATGAGACGGTATGCTAAACAACAGCCAAAAGATAAATACATTAACTACATAAATAACATTGTTAAAAGACAGTAGGTCCAGTCCCAGACGTTTCTGGAAACTTATTAAAGATAGAACCGGGGGTTGTGTTTCCATCGATATTCAATGTAATGGAGTTTCAGTTCCACGGGATAGTAGAGCAAAAACTTTTAATGAGTTATTTTATGGTAATTTTTCATCACCATCGAATCAGCTACTCCATCTGCCAATCAAATCTGTCTCCTTCAGTGTCGTCTTCCATCTCGGTTGATGCGTTTGAAGTCTATCAACTACTCAGATCTCTACCCTCACAACGTGCTTCTGGAATTGACAATATACCATCCGTAGTGTTGAAGTCCATGGCTCCATCTCTGGTTTTTCCTTTGTCTATCATATTTAATAAATGTTTTACTGAAGGTGTTTATCCGGATCAATGGAAGATGGCTAATTTGATGCCCATATACAAGTCGGGTGGTAGGATTTATGTGTCTAATCATCGACCTATTCCCCTTCTTCCAAAGTTATCCATTCTTTGTGAAAGGATCATCAAGCATCGTCTCCTGACAGCGACTATTCCATACATTCACCAGTCTCAATGCGGGTTTCTTCCTGGTACATCATGTTTAACTAATCTGGCCGTCCTACAGACTCATTCTGTTGAAGCGTTTGCTCATAACTCTCAACTTGATGTAATTTTCTTCGATCTTAAAAAAGCTTTTGATTCAATAAATCATGAAATTCTGCGGTATAAATTAACAACTAGATTTAACATTACTGGTTCTCTTCTCGCACTGCTACGAAGTTATTTATCCAATCGACGTCAGAGAGTGGTATTGGATGGTATTAATTCCGACTGGTTGCCTGTCCTATCTGGTGTTCCACAGGGGTCCGTTTTAGGACCGTTACATTTTGTTCTGTATATGAACGATCTTGCTGAATTGTTCGAACACTATAATTATAAGTTACTTCTATTCGCGGATGACTGTAAAGTGTTCCGTGAAATTAACAACATTAGTGATGTGACTGGGCTCCAACTTGATATTAACGTATTTTTTTCTTGGTGTGAATAATGGGATTTAAAAATACATCCGGTAAAATGTGTGTCTCTCACGATCTCGTTGAAGAAACATGTCTTTCACAGCACCTATGTTATTGGAGACACTATAATTAAGCAAACTAATAGTCATAATGACCTTGGAGTTATAATAGATTCGAAACTAGGCTTCAAAGAACATGTTGTTGCCACAACTAAAAAAGCTATGCGTCTCCTTAGATTACTTTATAGATACGTAGAGATAAAAAATCTTCAGGCTTTATCTCTATACTACAAAACATACGTTTCTCCTTCACTGGAGTGCTGTTCACCCGTATGGTCTATAGCTACCCCTACAGTTCTTTCTAAGTTGGAGCGAGTTTTAAACTTTTTCCTAGCAATTGTTAGATTTAGAGTTCCCACTGTTCGCAACATGCACAGAAAATCATTACTTGAAGCATTGCATATTGAATCTCCAGAATATCGTCGTAAGGTGGCCGATTTCAAGTTCCTCTATAAAATCGTAAATGGACAAATCAGATGCAATGAATTATTATCAAACTTATATTTCAGAGTACCTACCCTCAGGGGTGGATTTCGGGCATCGCCCGGCCTGGCCGGGCCAGGCTAAAAGTTTTCACAGGCCTGGCCGGGCCAGGCTAAATCCCGCTGTTGTCTGTTAAGCCCCAGTTTTGTTCTGTGGATAAACAAAAATTACTTTATAGAATCGGTCGAACTAAAATTTTAATAATGTATTATCTGAATGTTACAGTAAGTTATTAATACGTAGGCTAGTCCCTGACAGTGCCAGAATTCTCACAAGCATTGTCGTGTCCGCTAGCTTTGTGTTTGCTCAGGGTTTCTTGCAGATAAACATCTCCGTAGAACAGTTGTACAGCTCCGAAGATACTTTTGAAGGCTCCAGGAAATTTGGAACCAGGGGCGGACTGGCCCGGCCGGAAACACGGAAATTCCCAGGTGCCCCCTCACCCGCGCCGGTCTTTTGTCTTAGAAGCGTAATGTTACCCAATAAAAAAGACCACTTACGCCACTTTTGCAACTACTCCTGGCGTTAGGGTCTTGTCCTGAGTCTAAAATTGGCAATTTTCACACACAAGACTTAAAGATGGAGGTAGTGTTAGTGTTGTAATATCAGGAGGCCTACTGTGTCTGTAGGGCCCTTACAAATCGCTAGAAGGGGGCTGTAATGTTTAATGATAAATGCACAAGGCTTTAATACATTCATACTCTTTTAAGGCGTAATATTTACGTTATTAAAACTTTATTTTGAGATCTGGGGCCTGTTTCACGAACGTACTTGCCAACTTTTCACTCTTTAGTTTGCATTTCCGGAAGACTGTCTCAAGAGCGCTTACCTTAAGCACAAACCCTTGTTCTCATTCAGTCACTGTTCTATCATTTTGTGCAAGGAGTGTGATTATAGTAGGCAGTATTCAATTGTTAGTAAACTTTTGACTCCTAAAACTAGGCAACCAAACGACAGTACACATAAATATTGTGCTGGAAGGTTGGCGGTCTTGTGACAGTCCTCTGGAAATGGAAACCGAAGAGTGAAAAATTGACAAGTACTTTCGTGAAACAGGCTCTTGATCAGTATCCTAAAGACCTTTACAAGTTTTGGGGGCTCACTACCATGAACGGTATTGAAGGCCCTTGAAAGGTGTATTTCGAACCCACGCTCCACAACACCCACTAACACTAGAGCTTATTCGTTTCCCAGGTAGGGCCCTTTGTTTACCAGTCCGTTCCTGTTTCAAACTATGTTCCGTATGCTATTACGAGTGGTGTTACTAGAATTTTCGGCTCCTCTTGCAAGAAACCTTGTCCTATTATGATCTCCCACATGCAATTTAAGCCAGTGATTTATCCACACTCCCCTAAGGACACCCACAACACCCTCTGATGCATTATTGCAAACACCCCCTTTTTGGGGTGTAATATTTCAAATAGTGTTTTCATACTTGTTCTAAAAAATGAATTCATTACACGAATGATCCATAACATTCCACTTATCCGTACATGCTCAGTGAGTGACGATTCAAAATATGAAAATTTCACATTCATAATGAAATGGAAAGTTTATTATATTTTTCAGTTGAGTGCTTGGGAACGATGGTTAGAACCACACGTGCATTCAATCTCGCAGAAGCTGGAAGAATTTTTCGCCCTGGACAAACAGCCAACATTTATAATCCCGTTACAAAAGAAAGAGTCCTCTGTAAAATGTCTTCACTTTCCCCACTTTTATTATCATAAACTCGCTGAAAGCAAATGACAATTCGGACTTCGGAGGTCCCTTCGACGTTCACTAACTTCTTTTGCCCTCTCTCGGCCTCTCCATGGAAGCGATTAATTTTGCAATACGTTGTCAATCGTCGCTCTTCAAATATATACATCTGAACCAGAAAAAAGAGAAGATGTGAGTGATAAGATCGTGAGAGAAAGAGAGAGAAGATGTCACAACTACGATATATTACATAAA
>JAGDQP010049396.1:0-14510 GCA_022664845.1 Lepisma saccharinum | reverse complement strand
GTATTATTACATTAGTAAGTGAAATTTTGAACATCCAGAAAATACCTAAAGTACAAACTAAAACAAAGATTCAGTTCTCTCCACGTCATCTATTGTAAATATTTTACAAACAAATTAACTTTTTCTTACGCTTACACATATGTACAGCAACAGACAAAAGTTCTGGCGCATGTCACTAGCTGAGTTTTCTTCTTTCAGAAATAAATATACTTCAACATCGTATATATTTGTTGATATGAACAATTGTGTGACGCTCATTAGTAGAAAATATTGCCCTGATATAAAGCCAAACAAACAAGGTACACTTTCGTTGGCGAAAAAAATCTAAGGCCAGAAACCCCACCAAGTTACATAGTTTCCTCGTTTTATTCCATATAGGGATATTTTTTATGCCAACGGGAATTAACTTCAGTTTTAATTTCCGTTATTAGATGTCGCACGCGGAAGGGACTTCGTTGCGAACTTGGGGAAATATTCTCTAAAGACATGCGTCAAAACTTTTGTTCATAACTGTACATACAGATGAAGATTAATTAATTAACGATCAACATACACGTTCCATATGTAAATAAAACTTTCTGGCGTCGAAAGAAGTCCCTGTCCTTACGAGCGAAAAGCTTCGCATATTTTAAAGTTTCAACATTGCTGAGGGTAAAACTTTAAGACTATTTTAATACATTTTCCCTCCGTGCGTATTTAAAATGTCTTTATTTACAGTTTTTTTTTTTATTGTGATAATGTATTGTAATTAAACACATATAAGAAAAAGTGAGTTTACTTACTTGCTAAGTATCTTCTCTAAGCTTTTCCACACACAGAGCAAAACCTCACGTTTCAGATCAGGAAATTCAGAGAACACAACTTTTAAACTTTTATACTTATTATTTTTGTTCCTCTTGAACTGGTCACCGTAAAAATCTTGCCTCAAAAACAGTTTCTGATCTTCCGTGGCATACTTCGAATAAATCTTGTCTATTACCAAGGAGCCATTCTGCAGAAAAAGATGAATGAGAATTAGAGCATCAAAGTAAGCAAGCATTCTGAACAAAAGGATTCAATTTTGTCAATTAAACCTATCCCCATGGTTACATTCCTCGTTTATGACAACTCAGGTTATCTCAATACATTTTAACGGTGTTCGAAACATTAAATAAATAATTTATACAAAAATTAAAGATATTGAAAACGAATATTTTAATAAAAAAAAATACAAAATAAAAAACTACTAAGTCCAACACATCTTGACGTTTTTAAGTTCAATGTTGCCATACGAAGAACAAAGTTATCACAGGTTATGTACAAAGTTAATAGGCAATGAGTCGCTAGTATTCAGATAGTTCAACTTAGTTATTTTTCTGAGACTTTGGAGGATTAACTGTTTGGAAAACGTATAGTTTACGCGTTCCGATGTGTTCATGTTACGACCTAATATGTGAATTGTCTTTCATGATTGGCTGTGCACGATTCTGTTCGTAAAGTGTTTGAGAAAATTAATATTTTTATTATTTCCTTCACGTGTTTGCCTAAAGAATTCCTCTTCAACACAGTAGGAAGGAACGGAACCCAAGATTTGAATGGGTATGTGTTTAAAAGTAGTTTTCTATTTATGTTAAGTAAAATGATTCCTTCACCAAGTCTTTATCAATATTTGACTTAGCTTTGTTCTTAATACACGAAGATGCAATGCTCTATGTCTACATAACTAGACTGCTCGTACGTCGTAATAAATCCCTGTAGTACGTACTGCCATCTCTTGGGGTTCCACGTAACTATATCCTGAGAATGAAAGTAAGGATGAACCAACCGTTTTCGATTGGTAGCTTAGCGTGTAGAACAGACTGGTGAACTGCTGATGAGCAGACCCGTGTACAATTCCCGGCAAGGTGATATAATTTATTTTTTTGCAAAAAAACAAAAAAACAACTACTTTTTCTTAGGTTTGTACATATAAAGAATTGCTCTCTATTGCATTTTTTAAATTTTTTACAAGTTGGATTAGGCTAAGGAAGTCAGGTTCTATTATATAGGTATTGGGAAAAAAAAGGAAGTCGGAACATTTTGTATAAATACGGTGTTGGTCCACCTTTAGCACAGCTCTTGAATTTTGGACGGAATAGACCATACAAATTCCGAATTCTGGTGAGTAGAATTTGAAGCCACTCTTCATGCAGCACTGCCTCCAGCTGAGGTAGAGATGGAGGAGGTTGAAATCGACGCCAAAGACTGATTTCTAAAACAGTCCACAGAGGCTCAATGATGTATGGGGCCTGCGCGAGCCAAGGAAGATGCCTAACCTCATCATCATGCTCATAAAACCACTCTTGAACAGGGTGAGCGGTGCGATTAAAGGCATCCTTGAATATGACATTCCCGTCTGCAAATAAAATTTACACCACTGGGTGGACCTAGTTACCCGAGAGCTGTCTACACACTGCTGCTGTGACCGAACTGTGTAATGTGTTAAGAGTGGCTCCCAGAAGCATGTACGACCTTTATGGGGAATAATGAATTTTCTAAGATCTCATTTTAAAGAATTTGTCGCACATACGTCTAAGCTTCCAGCGTCTTACTCAAGAAAGATATGAAATTCGACTGGAACCCTATTCTTTACCTACCCGATCCCAACATGAGCCAAAGATGACAAAAGACCATGAACTCTACGCCGTATATTTATGTCGGAACTTGGAATGGGATTTATTATTTTAGCAGATTTTTGTCTAACATATTATCTGCTATAATCAAAATATAGTGAATAGTAACAGATTCTACAGCCGTACAAGGTTATTTATTTTTTGCAGTAAACAATGAAAAGTCGTACGATATTTCCAATACCACCTTCGAGGATGATTGTGTGAGCTTGTGTATTACGTTGAAAGTTTACCTAAATTTTCTGCTTTACACTTGAAAAGTTTAGCTGGTTTGTTCTTTTACTCGACATGATTGGTTTCCCAGTGTCGGTGAAGTAGGGATTTATAGAGGTATGCAATTAGTGCAGAGGGGAAGATGTGGTGCATCCAGGAGCGTATCCTATGGGCTCTCTAGGCTACCGCAGCAGCCTAAGCTTGTGAACAAATATTTCAATCTGCACAATATTAATTTACATGAAAAGGGGGCCAGAACACCTATATTTACTTTATCAAGTGGTAGTCCAAGCTGTGAATCCAGAATACGCCACTTGGTGTATCATTTGCTGACACCAAAATAAAATACGTTCAAAATTTCTAGTGCAGTTCGCTTAAACGTACTCTAGCTAGAAACATATTGCCCCAATACACCACATTACAAAGATCAAACTCAAACTACCCATTCCTTCTTTTCCAGAAATATTTATTGCCTCCAAGCACGTCAATGACCCTGAACAGGGCAAAGCTATTACACTACAAGCTGGCACCGACGCCTGATTCCACCCCGAGCAATTAACCAGAGACGTTCTTCAAAACCTGACATGCCGCAGAGAAACAATCCTTTATTTCCAGAAATATTATAGCCGCAAGACGAGTAGAGCGAACTATACTCTTATAGTGTAGTTTCCTAAATCGTTCGTTAACCAAGTTGCTTAAATAGCATCGGTTCAATTTCGGCGATTTGTTCCTGATGATTTCATTTTAAACAATCAGTGAAATATGTCAATGTCAGTCATGTATGGCAAGTCAAAACTAGAAGAATAACAGTTACAAGTCTTGGCAGAATAACAGCCGCAAATATTGGATTTAATAATTGCTTTCTTAAACGTCAAATGCCAAAACCAATCTTCATGAGACATGAATCAAAAGAAGTACACGGTGGTCATTCAAAACTACGTCCTTTACCCAAATCAGCTAACGAGATACCAAACGGAAAGCCAGAAAAGCTACCTTATTAATTTCATCTCCAAATAAACATATTGCAAGGATCTAAAGAACCTCAAACGTTAGGAAACATATCAGCAGGTAAAAAGCCCTCCGTAAAAGGAGCATTAAGGTTGGAGAAGTTTTTTTTAAAAAAAAAAAAAAAAGATGAAGAAAGAAAAAATATATATGGGTCATTTTTAGTAGCTATGGACCGGCCCGTCACGATGATATGAGTGAAATGCTGTTTAAAATCCACAAACGTCCATGCCTCAGGAGGGATTCGAATCCGCAGCCATACGGCTACCGAGGTCAACTTTCTCTCTAGATCTTTCAGAAAAAAAAATAGTATTGAAATTTCTGCAATGAAACTATTGTCGAGATATGGTGCGATGTATAAAATGTAAAATGGTGGGTGCCCGAATAATGCGCTGGAGCGAGCGAGAATGTAAACTAATTAGAGCTTGGATTATACTAACAACGAAGAAGGCTCCGGTCCCTTCATAGCAATGTTCACCACGCAAACATTATTTTTTATAAAACTGGTTGGCAACACTGACAACTGCACTGCTTAGGTACGGGGAAAACCCATAATACTTTTCCATTATGTCGAATGTCTATGTAAATTTGGCGCAGCTAGGTCTAACTGAATGGAAGCAATTTAAATAATTGATTACTTTTTAAATGGGTTGGCAACACTGAACTACTGTACCAATCAAAACTACTAGCGACTGTGAGCTAGTCTAGCCAAGACCTTTCCAACAACACCTCAGCCACATCTCTACACTTCATGGTTTATGATGTACATTTTTGGGCACGAGTTGGCAACAATGAAAACGAGATTCCTGGGGATGGGAACACATGTTTCTATTGTATCAAATAACGATTACGCCAAGTCTGATGCTCCTACGTCTAAAATGATAGAAGCAATTTTAAAAAAGGTAATTTTATTGGAAATAGATTGCAAACACTGGTAAGTGAATTGCTTGGAGACATAGACACCCTCAGGCCATCCGCACACGGGGCAACCCGGAAGTAATTAAAGTCAGTACGTGATGTTTGTTGGTGATACCGGCGGTATAGGTGGGTGGGCGAGCAACAGGGTATCCATACACATGGCAACAGTTGTTCCGGGTTAATAAAATATGTTGGCAACAGTCATCGGGACTAACCAATATTCGCTTCCCCGTGGCGGGTTGCTCCCAAACTTGGAGAGTTGGGGCTCCGCCTCCTTTATCGTAACAAAACTCTCCCGAGGGCTGCGTCCCCATAGGGGAGTTTTGCCCCATTTATTGTAACATACTCGTGATGGTATACCTTCATACCAAATTTCGTTTCTCTAGTATCAGTGGTTTGGAAAATGCGTTAATGGGCGGCCATTTTGAGTTCAGATGGCGACTTTTTTTTAACGTTTTCTTGCATTATCGTGATCTACTCGCGATGGTACACGTTCGTACCAAGTTTCATTTCTCTAGCTCGAACAGTGTGAAAAATGGTTTTCTGGTGGCCGTTCTGAACCTAAGATGCCGACTTTTTAAAAATGTTCTAATATTTTCTTAAACTACTCTTGACAATACACATTCATGCCACATTTCGTATCTCTAGCTCAAATGGTGTGGAAAATGTTTTTGGGCGGTCACTTTGAATCCATAATGGCGACTTTTTCAAAATTTTGTAATATTTCCTTTAACTACTCTGGATCATACACCTTCATGGCAAATTTCGTATTTCTAGCTACAACGGTGTGGAAAACTGTTCTGGGTGGCCATTTTGAATACAAGATGGCGACTTTATCAAAATGATGTAATATATCCTTAAACAACTCTGGATCATACACCTTTATGGCAAATTTCGTATCTCTAGCTACAACGGTGTGGAAAATGGTTTTCCGACGGCCATTTTGAATCCAAGATAGCGACTTTTTCAAAATTTTGTAATATTTCCTTTAACTACTCTGGATCGTACACCTTCATGACAAATTTCGTATCTCTAGCTCAAACGGTTTGGAAAACTGTTTTGGGTGGCCATTTTGAATCCAAGATGGTGACTTTATCAAAATGATGTACTATATCCTTAAACAACTCTGGATCATACACCTTCGTGGCAAATTTCGTATCTCTAGCTCAAACGGTGTGGAAAATGGTTTTTCGACGACCATTTTGAATCCAAGATGGCGACTGACATGGTAACTTCCCACACGGGGCCAATATTTGATCACGTGTGAAAAATCATTCGTTGAATTTGAATTTTTATTTATGGCCTTTAGACATCTGAGGCTCGGCCCGGGATATGAGAGAGGAAAGGATTTGGGAAGGTGTCGGCCAGGGCCTGTTTTAAAGGTGCCATCCCGGCATTTGCCTCAGTCAGGATGATCAACCGCTGGGATCGCACCCACGACCTTCCGAATGCTACGCCAACGCTTTACCAGTGAGAAAAATCATTCGTGTGAATCAAGCCGTGATGAAAACACCAACATAAGCACATTCATTTACATGTAGATAGAGAGATACATTTTACAACGTTTTCTTTTGGTCTATGGGCCACTATTTATTGTTAATTCCAATTAAATGTATTAAAATATAATATTTGTGATTTCCCCCCCCCCCAATTCAATATCTCATTAAAAAAAAAACTTTTTACTTTCTAACATAAATATCGAGCACTCTTGAATTTAACATTGAAGGCCTCCATCAAATAATATGAGAACAAGTTGCTTAGATCACGCAAGGCGAGTGGACCGCCGATAGAGTGCTTTCATACTGCCATGTTGATGGATCCCCACTCCTTTACCAGGAATTGACTGGGAGGGGATGTTGTATCGCTGTTGAATTGTTTTTGGGTTGCCCCATGTGCGGATGGCCTCAGTGCTTTTGCATTGTATCTAATAATATTTTTGCCAAGTTTGGCGCAGCTAGGTCTAACTGAATGGAAGCAATTTAAACAATTGATTTTTTTTAAATGGACTGGCAACACTAAACTATATTAATCAATATGGTTCCGGCGGCCCTGAGCTAGTTTAGTCTGGGTCTTTAAAACGACACCTCAATCATCTTTCTACACCCTGTAGTTTCTGAGATTTAATTTCTGGACACGCACAGACGGGCATTCTGAAAGGGGTTATAAGGTCCCTTTAGCTATCCAGGGACCTAAAAGTAGTATATGAGCTCGTATATGACATTTGCACTCTTTGAAACATTGTGACATTATCTGACATTGAAACAAGGAGGTGAAAATGTGGTATTCGATAGTGTATTGGATTTTCTATCCTACTCGTAGACCTACCCTATATGGTGACATTGTATGAGTCTCACGCTAATATAGTAGTGCTTTTTCTCTCTTTTTAGAAATACATTATGGAAGTTTTCATTTTCTTTTAATACTTGAGATGCTAGTACGATTAAGGCTACTCTAAGGTACGATTCTGGAGACAGCACCGTTTTGAATGTTCAAGAAAATGCCTAATAGATCTCAGTAAATGAAGAACTAATCATTTTACATATGTATTTTATGCCCAAGATACCTGACTTTATGTATATTTGCTTTACCTTTTACTCTACGTGTAGCATTCTAAACATGCGAAATGAAGAGGAAGGAGTAAATTGTATGAAAACTACTAATGCAACGAAGAACCACTCACCGTGTTCCCTCATCCGATTTCTCGAATTTCTTCATAAAATTTCCACCGGGAAATTGATAATTGTCAAGTCAAATCAGGTTTCATATTCGTTAAACAAACTAGTACACAAAAAGGGACAATTTGGATATAACCATTATTATAACAATGGTTTACTTGATGGTTCCATGGAGGACCTATCAACAATGTAACACATTACCATGCGAACAATTTGCCGTTTCCACGGCAGTGTTGAATAGTTATTCACACTCCCCAAAAGCCATTTTTCAATCTCTTGATTAAACGATGGCTAATCACGGCAATTTTCACCTACGACACGCGCAACCGCTCACTTTGAGTGAGCAGACCCAAACGGGTCAACGTCCAACTGGTCGAATTTCGTGGAGAGAGAACACAAATTCGCTAGTCCCTAACGAACTGCCGCTACCATCCACCAGTAATTACAGAAGAACTCCAGATGAACAGGAATTGGGGATAAGGAAGATGATTCTCGGTTTGGAACGACTGATCGCTTATCAAAAGACCTTAAATCACGATTTGGAGATGGTCATTGCGGAAGAGGAGGCCGAACTGAAGACTATAGCATTCACGAAAAGGAGATTTCATAATCTACCAGTTACCTTTACTGCCCTTCCTGACATGACAAGAAAGAAGCTAGAGGACCTAAAGAAAATGGAACGAAACTTGAAGCATCTAGAAAGGCGACACCAACAACTCGTCGGAACTCTGTTTGATTATTTAACCCGTGGCATGACTCCAGATGGAAGTCACAGCAACATGGACGATGAACTTGATTGACTCTATCAAGGTGGCAGAAACATGAGGAGTACCTGTGTGTGTGAGGGTCCCTGGCGTGAGAAAACTTCTCCGCAAACCCGAGTGAATGTGAGAGGGTCCCTGGCGTGAGGAAACCTCTCCACAAACCCGTGCAAATGAAAGGCACTCCTCCTGCGTCTGTTCTCTTTGATAGTATCAAGCAATTTGTTTGTCACTTTTGCTCTTTCATCTAAATGGATGCCATTGTCTAAATAATTAACAGACTTGTATGAGTTCTTTGTATTTCCTTTTTGTGAGTCCAAATAATTCCAGCTTCCTTTTTTTTCTTTAAAACCTTTCCTTATGCTTCGGAAGGATCAGTTAATTTAACCGGTAGCTGCCGAAAGAATCTTTTGTGAAATGAATTGTCTAAAGCTTTACCTTTTCTTCACCAATGGCATCTTCAAAATCACTGATGCAAATTTCTTCATAAGAAATCTGTCTTTCTCATAGCAGCAATCTGATCCCTTAATTCCATTTCATGTGCATGAAATGGAGCTATTCATCGTGGTTTAGCGACTTTGTGGGCTGTTTCCACACGATTCTTCCAGGAGTGGAATCACTTTCCCCGTAAGGAAAGAAAACGGCTCTTTTAAGAGCCACCTTAACTATTATATTTATAACCTTTCCGGAAGGAGAGGAACCGGTCTTTCTCAAGACTCGGAACCTTTTCGGAAGGAGAGGAACCGGTCTTTCTCAAGACCCCCGGAACCTTTCCAAAAGGAGAGGAACCAGTCTTTCTCAAGACTCGGAACCTTTCCGAAAGGAGAGGAACCAGTCTTTCTCAAGACTCGGAACCTTTCCGAAAGGAGAGGAACCGGTCTTTCTCAAGATCCCCGGAACCTTCCCAAAAGGAGAGGAACCGGTCTTTCTCAAGACTCGGAACTTTTCCGAAAGGAAAGGAACCGGTCTTTCTCAAGACTCGGAACTTTTCCGAAAGGAAAGGAACCGGTCTTTCTCAAGACTCGGAACTTTTCCGAAAGGAAAGGAACCGGTCTTTCTCAAGACTCGGAACTTTTCCGAAAGGAAAGGAACCGGTCTTTCTCAAGACTCGGAACCTTTCCGAAAGGAGAGGAACCGGTCTTTCTCAAGATCCCCGGAACCTTCCCAAAAGGAGAGGAACCGGTCTTTCTCAAGACTCGGAACTTTTCCGAAAGGAAAGGAACCGGCCTTTCTCAAGACTCGGAACTTTTCCGAAAGGAAAGGAACCGGCCTTTCTCAAGACTCGGAACCTTTCCGAAAGGAAAGGAACCGGTCTTTCTCAAGACTCGGAACCTTTCCGAAAGGAAAGGAACCGGTCTTTCCCAACACTACCAAAACATTTTCACGAAAACTAGCTTGCACTCAAACAAAACGCTGTTATCAATTAAAAGACTCCCAACCAACAACTCCCACAAGTTACATAAAGGGAAAACGAATCAGACTCACAAACAAGACAATTCAAATACACGAATCCCTCATATATAACCTGACAAAGAATAAATGGCTATACACGAGATAGAAGTCTTAGAAACTGGACTTTTGTTCTGCTCAACACCTAAACCGAATACTTTGGCATTGTAAAGATCATGAAAAGATTCAGACAGAAACTGAATAGGCATTACCAGACAATCCTGTGCCAGTTGAAAACTAGCACACAGAACGGCCCTGCCGAAATCAGGAAGAAAAAATATAGAACCAGACATATCTCTTCACTGTGTAGAGAGCATACTGTTCGTTTACAGGAGACGTTAGAACTCCTGATGGTCACGACCAAAGCAAATCAGTCCTCACAACGGAGACATGCAACAAACTTCAATCATGGAAAGACATCAAACCCACGGATAGTCAGAGGGACTAGTCATCCCAGATAAACATGACTGAGAAAGAAAAGCTGTCACAACTGAAAGACTTTCAGAGAGGTATACGAAAACGAAAAGAGTGACAGAAAAAAGAAACTTGAAATCCAACTTACAAATGATAGAGCACTAAAGCATTTACACAAAGGAAAATTGGCCAACCCTACGTAATGCAAATCTGGCCGTTTTATCATCTACAAATGGTTTACAAACAACCAAAACCGGAAACTGGTCTACAGTCGAGGAGATCCATGGTCTCAGCATGCAACAACTCAATTAGAGATTTGGACAAATACTTAACAACTTTTCTTATGAAACTGTTATGAGAGTGTTCCCCACTCTCGCAGAACGGCTAAAAGACACTTCAGTTTTTCTGTAGATCAGGATTGCAAAAAGAATAAATCCCGAAAACATATTATATACTACAACTAACAAATAAAAAATCCACGTACAGAGAGTACAAGAAAGATAGAACTTGTTTCAAAATACTATGACTCTAAATACAAGTGGCTAATTACAGCCTACAGGGAGGAAGCATTGAAGTCACCACACCAAACACTCGTAAAGATGGGATTGAAAACTCTAATGTTCAAGAATTACATTAGTTTTGGCAACAAGAGATTCCTTCAAAGGAAAGGCAAGGCTACTGGAGCATTTGTTTCTGTGGCGTATGCCAACATAGATGTGCATGCTGAAATAATATTGAAAGATAAAGGTCATGTGAAACCTAAACTTGAATATAGATTCGTAGGAATATTTCTTGGGACGGAAGAACAACTAAAATCAGATATAAACTATTTACACAAGAATGCAGGAGGACTTTGATTTCACCCTGGAGTCAAGTCAAACTAGAATTAACTTCCTAGACGTCATTCTAAGAGAGCAAACGGACGTCTGGAAACTGCACAAACACGAATTTTTACATGCAGACCCACCACGGCACGCTCTGAAAAGCTCACTGATTAAGAGTCAGGGTTTAAGACTGAAGATAACTATAGACAATGAACAGGAACTAAAGGAATGACAAGAGCATTTATTGTCAGAGAGCATTATTAAGGACGGAATTTGAACAATCTTCGTCACGAAATGAATGAAAGCATCTGCAGCTGTGATCATGTCTTTCCACAACCAATGCACATCCTCAGATACAACCTAGCTATGAATTTACTCGTTGTATTTTTCCTGTTAACAGGTTAATTCCTTTTGCACATTGTCTGTGCAAACACTTCATTGTCATACCATATGTTATGTTCCTCCAAATGAAAATAAAGGAGATAAAGTCTCACGGCAGGCCAGCCTTGGGTATTAGGAAGAGAGTGGTTCAAACTTAAAGTGACTACTTTTTCCGAAGCCCGACACTTCGCAATATCGTTCAATAGTAATAATAATAACAATTGTTAGTTCTCGTATATAATCCGTTACCATTATTCTAGCAAAATGAATTACCTAACATCTGCTAAGTCACTAAAATTAACCAAAATAGTACACCTTGTAGATATTACCTTGAAGATCAAGAACTGCTTTTAAGATATTATAAAACCCTTAAACATTGGTGAAAATTTGTATTTGTAGCTAATATTAATTTCAGAGGCTCATTTTTCTCGCATGTCCATAGTTTTTTTCATTTGAAAAAGTCTCGTTCAACAGAGGCGTTGGTTTCAGCAGAGACAAAATAAACTGGACAAACTGTCATGGTTTATACATTTTTCTTTGAAATGGGTGAACAGTTCAACCCAACGCTTATCCACTGGTACTTTAGATATTTCACAGAGACATTTATCAAAAGTTACATACTATGTGATACACGAGAATTCGTTAAAGCTTATCTAAATCATGCTCGGCAACCAAATCAGTAGTTTTCTACATTTGACTACACTAGCACTGAAGACAGGAATGCCCAGCGGAATAATTTAAGTCACCTGAAGTGGACCGATCATTGTTCCAAATACCGAGTATATGTTTCATAGAAGTCACAGGTCAGAGTGATTACTGTGTTTTCTTTCACCAATCCATCATATTGAAGTTTCATCTTGACTGAATATGGAAGAAACAAATTATCTTCTTTGCAAACAAGATTTTGTTTTAAATCGTTGATTGCTCTCAGAACTTCCACAGCTGATCAGTACTTCCCTTCATTTTTTAAAACAAGTTCATCAAAATTTGTTCTATTTTGTACATAGTCAAGCTGCAAAGTTCTGAACATGGAATAAAAACTGTTTTCAATGCCGTCGGACATTTACTTTGGTTAGAAAATGTGATTTTACAGCAGAAAAAGAAATATAAAAAAAACCTTTCACCGGCAGGCATTAGTACCAACCATTGTGCATTGCTGAATCCCAACAGTTGTTCATATTCGATTTATAAAATAGTTGGTTTTCAGTTCCTGTGCTCTAAATGTGTATCCGCAGAAAAACAAGTAAATTGTAACGACAGTACTTTCAAGATCAGTGGGTAAACGATCACAGACAGACTGAACTGCATTATAAAGTGTGCACCACATTCCACACCAATGAAGCCTCGTCACTAAACGCTGTGAGCTGTTCTGAAGCACAATTGCTCAAAGACAGAACTAGTTTCCCTCAGTGGAGTAGGCAAAGCTGCCACTTCGCTCTCATCTGGATAAAGCGGGACATTTTCGACTGCCCCAAATTTTGCAGGGGACAGCGGCACGTACAATTGTAAAGTGGGACTGTCCCACCGAAAGCGGGACGGTTGGTCCCCTTATTCAAACAGTAATTAAAAGAACTTTTACAACCAGTTGGCGACAAGAAAAACAAAATGTAGAAACAGAGCTATTTTCCCAATGGAATCCTGACCAAACTACGAAATCAAACTAAACAAAACTAATCCAGGACTTCTGGGAGGATATGATAGAAAACACTGGTGGGTCAGTATTGGACCAAACCCATCACTAATCGGGTAAAAGAGACCGTGAAACCTGAAACAGTATCGAATACAAGCAGCCATAACACAAAGTAACTCACCAATACAAGACTGAACCAAGAAGAAACAAATGGTGGATTTGGGTATCTAGCATGCCTCAAAATATAAAATTGAAGATAAAATCTGCATTCAGAAACATGAAATCGACTGTTTTAAGGTCCAAAAGTTTTTTTTTTTAGTAGAAATGAGACTGGTGGAAGAGAACGGAGATGAAAATTACTAACAGGTTATCAACTGAAGAACGGTGTCACAGAATTTACAGAAGCTGCACACCATCAGTGAGTATTCGGTGAATAAATGTGATGCTAAAGTCCCAAGACACCCCTATTAATAGTTTGATCCATGTTCAGAAGCCACACGAGAAGCAAGATCTTACCACGTAAAGTGTGTACTGAAAATCCTATGTCTTAACAAAGTCAAACTTACTGGATTTAGATACATGCTCAGCAATCGTACGGTAATCAGAAATGATGTAATCAGCTCAACTTTCAGACCCTGCAGAATTTTCTAAGAGAAGGGAAACACAAATTCATTTCTATTTTTATGTTGAAACACCAACACGATCTCACCAAGCGCCCATCTCAGTTGGTAGAGCATTGGCTTCGTATTCAAGAGGTCTTGGGTTCGATACCAGAGGCCGACCATCCTCACGGAGGCACCAGGCAAATGCCGGGATGGCGCCTTCAACTTAGGCCCTGGCCGACTCCTCCCCTCATCCGTATCTCTAACCTATTGAGGTCTGAACCACAGAAGCCTTAAAGCCATAAATAAATTCAAAACAACAAAATCTCATGTTAGTTCATGTAACTTCTTGTTATATTTATGCCTAAGGCAAGAGACAAGGAGAACTCGAGAATCATTTTATCACTGCGTGTATACACATATTATTGGGCAGTGGACGAAGCCCAGCTGTAAGTAAGTTTATCTATAAACAAATGCATTGTTGTTATTTATTATCTTTGAAGATATAATGTAATGACTGTTTATTTTGTAATATACACCTTTGCATTTTGGTGTCAATAATATGGTAGTAATTAGTAAGTTTGTAAAGTGTGTTTCATGAATATATTTTCTTTAAATAACTTATACTGTTGTAAATCTTGGTAACAGAATTATATATAACTCTCACTCCCAATGCATGAAGGACACAACTCAAAACTCACTCTCTTTGGATGACAACTGAACATGTGGCTGTGGTGCTATATTAGTACATGTTGACAACTGCTGAGTGGCATAAGGGATTATCTGCCACGTAGTGAACTTTTTAGGAGGTAAACGACCCGCCTTTTTCACATGTTAGAATAAGGAAAAAAGAAGCCAGAAATGTGATACTTCAAAATCTACTTTTTTTTTTTTAATATGGCTCTGTTGAACTGGGAGTGCGAATTGTGATTACATGATATGTTTTAGGTACTGGATCGTGTAATGATTTAATCATGGAACAGAGTGCGA
>JAGDQP010049394.1:2813-14511 GCA_022664845.1 Lepisma saccharinum | reverse complement strand
GCCATAGTCTAACATAACAGCCAAGCTATTCTTGATACGGCTCTCGGCTCTAGTTTTTATTTCTCTACAATTTCCAAACTTTAGAGGAAAGTATCCACATTTCTCTCACTTCTTTGTTGGATGCTCATAAAATCTATTATACTTCTCATATAACAAGAATGTGAGTATTGCATTAACTTTTACAAATGTTAAAGTAGAATTGCGACTCGACAATAATTTCATCTATACAACACGAGAAATTATGTATTTTCCAAAACAAAACAAAGCTGGCATTTTGACAAAATGGGTCCAAATTTCTCCCACTGCCTGCTGTCGCACAAATAGCAACAATGACTTAAACTAAAAAAAAAAGCAAAAAAAAAAAAAAACAACAAAAAAACAGAAATCTGCTTAAAATATAAAGTGGATGATCTTTGTCAGGATGATCGTCAACACCTTCCGCCATCTTGGAATCCACCATATTAGATTCAACTCAAAATATTTAACTGGGAATAGGGTCATATGATACACGAATCTGAGTTAGAATTTTGAAAGAAACAATAGTAAAAACAGTTTTTTTACTATATCTTTTACCGCTGAAACGTTATACCCGTGCCATGACAACAATAGCCACATATAAAACTTGCCTACGGCTGGTAACCTTCGACACTTGTCCAACATGAAGTTCACAGGTTTACACTAACACTGTTTACGGGAAGTGTTTAACATGTCCACCTTCCATCGCAACATATTTTCTGATACATTTCATAAAATAAGCATGAACGCTGTTCACTATATTGTGCGTTACTGTAGCACAGACCTCACTGATACGCTGCTGGTAATGTTGAAAATTTCGAATGTTTACTTCATAGATCTTTGTTTTAAGATAACACCAGAGGATCTGGTGAAGGTGGCGGTCACTCTACGGAAACACGATGTCCACTCCAACACCATGGAAATTCTCCATCGAGCCATTCGCGGACACAAGCACCACAATGTGGGGACTCACTGTCGCACAGTTTTAGCAATTCCCGAAAATGAAGCAAAAAATCTGATTTTTTGAAAAATGTCTAAAAGTAGTAAATAGGTGAATTGTAAGCCAAAGTCAAGTATCTGTAGGCCTATTTTAAGTCATACGCGTACTAGGAGGGTTAATTTTCTGGATGAAAATTGAATATAAGGACTTTGCAAACCATTGCAATCATTAAAGTTATGTAATAGATTCTGCTTCAAATAATTACTACAAGAAAGTACTTGTGAAATAATATTTGATGTAAGCGTCACCTTGGAGTGTAATAATAGTACGTGAAAGAAAATGGAATACCTGCAAACGCAGTTGGCAAAATTAAGTAATATGAAACAGGTAATGATAACAAAGTTATATTTAACGATAATTTGAAAAACACTAAATCACTATCTTCTTCATCATCTCTATCACGATGATATTTATAAAGAACAATACTGTTTTGTGCCATGTGACAAAGAAGTTGATAGTGGGGAACAATACCTAAATTTTCAACGTATTGTTACATATGACGCAAGAGATAACACAATACTATTTTTAATTACAACTGTGAAAGTCTAAGGCACTTCTGCTTCTTCTGGATTACCAACACTATTTTCAAATACTCATTTTATATGCGTGTAGTTAGAAGTTTTGAGTCCAAGAAATTCTGTAGGAAAACAGGAGCATGTTCTAGGGCGTCTCTGTGAAAATTACGTTATTAGAAGATCTGAAGATACCAATAACCCATAGAAAATATAAGTTTGTCGTCTGGATGATTTTCTAGCAAAATGTTATCTGTATTTTCGGATGTCTTTATTCCTTGCCTCTTGAATTTCATCGGAAAGTTAGTCAATAGGAAGTTTTGCGGAAGATATGATTAAATGCTCGTAGATCAATATTTTGTAGGCACTTACAAGCATGCAAAGCTATCGATATTATCTGACATGTTGCTACTTCTGGAGCGTATCTTTTAAATTGATCTTCGTAGATTTCTTCACCACATGAAAGGGCTCGTAGAATTATACAACTTTTATGAATTAATTCTTTTGAAAAGCCTGTGTGTGGTTTCTGCTCTTCCGTGCACCTTGAGCCAAAGACGTCAAAAGGCCATGAATTAATTCAAATTCTGCAGATCCACGTGAATGTTGGATAAATGTTCTAGATTATCATTATTTATTTTCTCTCTTTGTTGCGGTAGATCGACAACTAAACCTAAATGTTTACTTAAATCGTCCTGTATTTGTTTCTTTCATGTATAAGTTTATCGTCTTTTCTACACGTACTCGCCACATCTATATGCAGGCGATAAGCAATATATAAAAGGAGTCAATCTGGATGGACACGGAAATTACTTATCTCTTCAATGTTGTTCATTGAGAAGGCACTTCTAGTTCTTGCAGCATTCGTTGATGTAGATATTGTTGGTTAATAAATTGAGGAACTTAATGAAAATTGGCGTGTCCCATTTTTCTACTAACTAGTTTACGTAGAAAAAGAATACGTAATTTTCCTTTCAAATCTTCGTAGCTTATTTCTTCCTTCTTTCATGTATGCACAGTCCGTTCGGTATACTCATCCACCATGATACTTTCTCAGGAGACAGAGCAATGTACTAGAAATAAAAAAGCAGATATCTCATTTTCGCAAATTTTGAGGGATATGCCGTTTTTCCACTAAGCTCCTCAATTAATTTCGCTTCTTCTCCCTAACCTTCAGAACACAAATACATTTGTGCGGTGGACATAATTTCAATGCATAATTTAGTTCGCGAATTTATTTGGCTTTACGCCTTTCACAGCGATGGTGGAAGATTGCTTTTTGTGCTGCGCTTGGTAGACTAATTGTTTTAAAATTCTGCATGAAGTAGCTACTAATTCAAATCCTAACCACTACTTATTTCTTTGCAGAGAAAGTTCTCTGGTTCTCATCCAGTTTTCAAATTTAGCAATATATATATTAATCACATTGTGCACTCTGCCTGTAAGAATGAATGAATGAATGGATTTTATTTATGATCTTCAGCATCTAAGATGTTTCATAGCCTCTTCATCTTTATTATACATCTCGAATAAACCACCCACATAGTTAATAAGATACTCGCCCTTTGGCTGTTTCTCATACAGAATGTCAGATATTCTTCTGATTGTCAAAGACTTTGCCATGGTGCACCTTCTATTAACAAACCTACCAGTTTCTTCATAATCATTAAATATATCTTGTATTCAATGACACACCTTTCAATGTTGTATTTATTTATCATAGATACGACATATTAGTAATCGACAAACGAAAAGTTACATATTTCATTACTTACAAAAGGTGACATTACTTAGACCCTAATATTCAATACTACATATTGATTTTCTTCCGAACATACTAGTACATTTTCACGTCTGTCACAATGATGGGTAAAGATTCGCAAAAGTTCTCTTGCAGACAAAACATTTAAAGCCTTAGTTACATTTTGCAAAAGGTTTCGTTGCGGAATATTGTGGGACTTTTTTCGTAGCTCTAAATACACAGTCATACCTCACAGATCGATAGCTTCGTACAAGCGTTTCAGAATATATGCGAAGCTTATCATGTTCCCTTTCAAATATTACTACTCCTCATGTTAAATCAAATCAATATATTTTTTAAAATTTTTATTGTTAATAATATAGAATACAGAATATAGAATGATATATTATTAATAATAAAGGTCACAGAAATTTAGGCGGAACCAAGCAAATGCTGTTTATTGTTCCTCCTCCCAATAATTGTTAATTTCTTACAAAAATGGCGAAAAATACAGTGATTATATAATAATGCGATAATATGAACGATTATACAAAACTGAAAACTACAAATACATTGGTTAAATAATTTCATGATAACATCTCTGAAGATTACATATAGAAATTACATGACAATATACTTAATGTACTATATAAAATGTGATTGGAAAATCGAATGAGTGCAAAATTAAAGATACGTACGTCGTTTTGACAATATTGTTAGAGTTCATGACGAAAATTAAATGTCTTTTTACTTTTAACACATTCCTGATGCCACTCGGCAATTGTTTCTGCCTCTTTCAGTGATTTGCTCTTAATATCATAAAACTATAGTTACGGATACAACCCATAGTAATTCTAATTTTGGGGCATATTAATCAAATGTGGAAAATCACTTTTTAAGATTGTCTTCAAGACCCAGGGTAGCAGATAAATCAGCTAAACGAACCCCCATAAACAAGAACGTTTCTATGAATATGATATTATTTACTGTTAGCTGCATAAGTTTATTTCCACGGCTAATAATTTGAGACACTAATTTCTGATGTTCGAACAACTCACGAACAACAAACTAATTATCAAAACCATGTGCACTTGGTTGGGACCTTGCTTAACACATGATTAATGAATAGCTCCATAGTATAAAATATAAAATCCCTACACCCACTAGAATCACCATAAACGATACATTTATAACTTTCGCCATTGAGATCTTTATACAGAAAACATTTGAGAGTGACACAAATTAAGTTGGGGTCATATTCGTGTTCTCTCTTTTCATTTGCATTCAGACGCATTGTTTGTATATTGAATACAACGTACAAGAAATCTATCCGTTTTGGATTGCCTTGGTTTAAAAAGCATACATGTGTTTCATCTACATAATCTGCACACAGTTTACAAAAATGCTCACCACAAATACATCCAGATTTTCGGTTACGTTGATCACACCACACTGAGAACCAAGTTGCACATGATAAAATATTGCTCTACTTTTTGCTTTTGTCTGATGGCTAACAAAACATGTTTGATTTACAAGGGTACGATAACACTTTTCAAATTAATTTTACATTCGCCATCACTTTCAGATTCTGAATGGTAAGTCTCACATTGACTACATAAATTTGTACATATACGAGATCGTCGTTGCGATTGAATGTGTTATGTGAAATATTTCTTTTTCCATTTTATGATTTTTAGAATCCAACTTTATTTCTTTCGTAGATGTAATTTTGTTTAAATATCGTGAAATTTATGTAATATCAAAATTTGTTTCAACAGAAGTTTTTGCTAAAGATGTATGAAAACAGATTTTCTTTTGCTATTGCATTTTTAGTTACATGTTTTGTTTTACTGTATGAACATATTTTTGTATCATAATATGAAAGCATTTTCTTATTTATAATATCAATTTTTGTTTCCAATGTCACGAGAAGATGTTTTATCTGAAAATATGAAAACATTTTCCTTTTTGTATTTACATTCCTTTTGGTAATTTTTTATGTCAATTTTGTTTTGAATTTGTTAAAGTATGAAACATGTTTTTAGATTATAAGTTATTCTTTGTACATGTCAAATATCTTTAGTTGTTTGTAATTTTCTTTTCAACGACAGGAAAAGTTTGTTTTGTAAAAATTACACGACGACCAGTAGTGAAAATTTCTAATAGTTGGAATTTCTGTTTCTGTTTTACACATGAAGACATTTTTTAAATACATGTTTTCTTTTGTACATTTAGTTTGAAAATCAACTTGTGAACTTTCGTTTTCGTATTTTAAAGCAATTTATGGGTAGAGACAATGATGAGATTTGCGGGACATGGTTTGTTTATGTTAGCGGTGAATGTCAAGCACACTTCGATAACGAATCAAGCTAAGAGTCCCGTAACTGTGGCTCAGGTAAAATAATTGGAATAATTGAACTACTATCAGCATTTCCGTAAAACGAAAAGCATTTCATTAAGTAATTTTACTAGGTGAAACCATTGCGCATGTGTTCAACGCATGTTACATTTCCCCTCTTGTTTTTCACCTATTCTCCTGGTACTCTTGCATGATAGTTTTCGTTCGCGTCCGTGACTTTACGATATATCCACCAAGTATTACAATCATACCACTATTGATGTCTAGGTTTTAAACTATTAAGATCTAGCTGTGGAATCCTCTCTTGAGCTTTCTGTCTACTTGGTGTTTTGGCTGACTGTTACATTGTAAAGAAAATGACTTGCATTGAACAATTGTGTGACGAAGTCTTGCTGTTTGCTGGGACTAAAAATTATTTTCGATTCACAAGATGTACTATCCTATTGATGTTATGCTTGCTGCTCCAGAAGGTTGTAGTTATGACGACTCAGCAATGTTACTTGAATGTTGTGGTCAGTTATGTTAGTACAAGATGTTGTGATTTCAACCTCAAGAAAGTGATCCTGAACTTTTACTTCATTATTTCTTATATTACTATTGGAACGATGAAATAGTCGTTTTAAAAAAACTGTGTTACTACCCACAATATCATTGATCTAGGTCACTATAGATTTTTTGGAAGTGTGGAAAGTAAAGAATTGGCATGGGATTATTATTCTGAAATTTTCGAAAATGGAGCTATTGGAGTTATTCCTGACGGTGCTGCGGAGTTGTTTGACCTGGAAGACAATGACATGGAATTGAACGACAATAATGTTGAACTGGATGATGAGTTAGTAAGTGATGGTAACGTTACTATGGAAATTGATGTGGAACAATGAAAAAACGAACATTATATGGATATAATGTATGCTGGCGAAACGCGTGACTTTGAAATTGTAGGTGAATGTATGAACACGTATACAAATTTTCCGTTACAAGGACGTGAAATTACTATTAAGTCATTAGTAATTTCAACTCGCGATCGTGAAGAATATGTAACTAAGATTTTTAAGTTTGCCATGGAGCATTTGCTTGTCGATGTTGATCCCTCTTCCAAGGTCGTATTCTCTATTGATAATTCCATATGTGTAGTAGGTAAGATAATATATCACCCCTTTAAATTACCTACGTCTGTTACTATGGAAGATATTTTACAACACATTGAAAATATTCTAATTCAAATGAGCCATGT
The DNA here is from genome assembly GCA_022664845.1 of Lepisma saccharinum. Classification (NCBI taxonomy): domain Eukaryota; kingdom Metazoa; phylum Arthropoda; class Insecta; order Zygentoma; family Lepismatidae; genus Lepisma; species Lepisma saccharinum. The sequence continues at coordinate 7,653 of JAGDQP010049394.1, read as the reverse complement.
TTGTTGGGTGACAATATAACAATAAAGATTGATATCACTGAACCTAGTCGAGGTCAGGCCGGACATGGTAATAACAAGTATCTCCCCTTTCCAGATTATTTGCAAAAATATATTATAACTGTCGACGACGTTCCGGATTGTCTTGGTCGTGCGTTAGTGATGGGACAAAGTAAAGCTGATAAGCGTTATAATAAAACAAGCCTATATGAAAACACATCCTGAAAACTGGAGATGTAGCGCAGCTCAATTATGCTATTATGAGTGTTTATATTTAAGTAGTAACAATGGAGGTAGCTTGGATGATGTCGACAAGTTCCAAATGTATTGGGGAAATAACTATCAAATTATTGTTTATTGTCGAATGTCCGAAACACGCGAGTATGATAAAATCTATATCTTTGCAACAACGAAAAAAATTGAGGTACGAAAACAATCATTATGACGTCATTGGAACTATTATATCATTTGTAGGAAGTAAAGGGTGTTGCGATTATTGTCTCAATCCATATTCAGAACGATGATTTCGTAAACGAAATATTTATGTAGTTAATATGAGACGTACCATTCAGACTCTTCAAGTGATAACGAAGGTAAAATTAATTTGAGAAGTGTTATCGTGTCGTGTGTAAATCAAACATGTTTTGTTAGCCATCAGACAAAAGCAAAAATTAGAGCAATATTTTATCATTTGCAACTTGGTTCTCAGTGTGGTGTGATCAACATAACCGACAATCTGGATGTATTTATGGTGAGCATTTTTGTAAACTGTGTGCAGATTATGTAGATGAAACACATGTATGTTTTGTAAACCAAAGTAATCCAAAACGAATAGAAGATTTCTTGTACGTTGTATTCGAAATTTAAACAATGCATCTGAATGTAAATGAAAAGGGATAACACGAATATGACCCTAACTTAATTTGTGCCACTCTCCGATGTTTTCAGTATAAAGAACTCAATGACAAAAGTTATAAAGTTTGTGGTGATTCTAGTGGGTGTAGGGATTTTATACTATGGAGCTATCCATTAATCATGAGTTAAGCAAGGTCCCAAGTCGTTGCACTTGCACGTATTTGACGCGGTTTTGAAAATATGTTTGTTGCTTGTGAGTTGTTCGAACATCAGAAATTACTGTCTCAAATTATTAGCCGTTTGAATAAACTTGTACAACTAACTGTAATTAATTTAATATTTAGAGATACGTTCTTGTTTATGGTAGTTCGTTTAGCTGATTTATCTGCTACCCTGGGTCTTGAAGACAATCTTAAAAAGGTGATTTTCCACATATGTTTCATACGTCCTAAAATCAGAATTCCGATGGGTTGTATCCATATCTTGAGTTTTATGATTTTAAGGGCAAATCACTGAAAGAGGCAGAAGCATTTTCAAGTGGCAGCAGGAATGTGTTAAAGTAAAAACACATTTAATTTCCAGCATGAACTGTTACAATATTCTAAAAACGAAGTACGTATCCTTACTTTGGAACTCATTCGGTTTTCCAATCTCATTGAAACTAAAACTGGCAGGCTTAAATGTTTTTTGCGTACCCCTACTATTGCCTCTGGTTCCATGCAATATTTTCGATCACGTCATTTACAAGAAAATACCATTCAAATTATTCCTCCGTTAGGTTTCCAGCACGGTACGAATCAAATCAAACCCGCCAAGCAGTGGTTAAGATATATGGCGTCGAAACAGAATATTAAGTTATACACATGTGAAAATGGTCCAGATATTTCAAATTAGATGGGTATAATAAGAATACTCGTACACCTTACGAAGTATGTGGTTTTTTCTATCATGGACACACTTGCATTTCACAACTTAGAGACCAAGTATTAGAAAAAGAAGGGCACAGCTTAAGCAGCCGTTATGATGCAACGCTAGCACTTGAGGAATTTTAAAAACGCAGTTGCAATGGGAATGTAAAAGTCGTTTGCATATGGGAATGTGAGAGGAAGAAGTAAATAAATGCCTCACTTTAAATTCAAAGTTTCATTCGTGATCATTGTTCTAATGGGGAAAAACAATTACGACCTCGGAATACATTTAAAGAAAGGCGCACGGAATGCTTTGACGCTTTATATGAATGTACAGAGGAAGAGGTATGTGAGTACCTGGATTTTATAAGTTTGTACCCATTGGTGATGTCTAAAAACATTTCCGGTTGGTCCTGTAACCATCCATAAAAGGGACAAAATGCCCGATCCACGTCAAGTCCATGGCCTTGTATTTTGTAAGGTTTTACCACCTAATGATCTCCCCATTCTGCTTTTACCATATAATGCACACAATACACTGTTATTTGGTCGTTGTCGGAGCTGGATGGATGAATTACATCTGGAAAAGTATAACCACACTGACGAGGAACGTGCAATCAAGGGTTTCTTTTGCACTACCGATCTCCATGCCTCTTTAGAGAAAGGTTATGCAATTCTCGATACTTATCAAATTAGTAATGCAAATGAATGAGTGACTGTTCAAATCCTATGTTAATACGTTTCTGAAAATAAAGCAGGAAGTCTCTGGATTTCCAGACGACTGTTTAACTTTTGAAGATAAACAGCAGTATATTAGCAATTACAGCAAACAAGAGAGAATTGATCTTGACTATGATAACATTAAGAAAAATGAAGGTTTAAGATACATTTCCAAAATATCTTTAAACGCTTTCCCACGGAAGTGGGAAAAGAATGGGAATAACCGAAGACAAAAGTTGTCAACAATACTCTGGAATTTAATGAGTTTGCCTATTCATCCGATTTGGAAATATAAAATGTTGTCCTTGTGGCTGATAAGCTAGTTGTAGTTGTTTCATGCATAGATTTCGAAAATCAAAACACACCAAAAATTCACAAATGTAGCAGTCACCGCTTACACTTCTTCTTGGGCAAGACTTAAATTATACAACGAATGAGATATAGTTAGTATTGAGAGAGTCTTATACTGTGATACAGATAGTATTATCTATATTAGACGATGTGATGAAACTACTTTTTTACCTGTAGCAGTTAAAAGAACGAGATAAGGCACGGCTGGGTAATACAAAGCTCATATCTATTAGTCCTAAACATTTTGCTTATCCAGAGTTGGAAACAGCTACAGGTAAATTTAATGAGGCAATTAAAATTCGTGGAATTGCTCTCTTTCAAGGAGCACGTAAAATAATAAATTTTCAGTATACGTATAATTTAATTACAGGAAAATGTGACATTAAGGCACTCTTTACTCCCAATCTTATTTTACGAAAACATGATTCAGAAAACCATTCATGTTCAATAGTTAGTATCAATTCACATTGATCACTATGTTGTATGAGTTAAGTTGTTTATTATATCAAAACTACACGTAATTAATAATATTATTCTTCGTTACTTGCCTGGAAAATGGTAAAGTAAACACTGTTCAATCGTTTGTATCCTAGGAACTAGATCACTATATTTTGTATCCGTAGTCTTTTCTTATTACAGCATTGTTTAACAGTTTGTATCACTTGTTTGTAATTACAAATATATATGTTTAAACAAACACTTGAATGTTAGCACAATATTTTCTAGCACTATAATTTTTATTACAGCACTGTTAATTTTTTTGTACTAGTCACAACACTTTGTATATGTTGAATATGTACAATAAAGTTCTGTATATCAAACTTGTGGTTTTTAATTTTAATTTCCTTACAAACAGCATCCAATGGCTTCATGTACCCATGCTTTGGTCCGAAGGAAAACCTGTGGTTTGTGTATATAGTTACAAGTACTAACTATATACACAAACTATTGGTTTGTGTATATAGTTAGTACTTGTAACCATCCATTCGTATTTTTTCAAAAAGTTGTGCATTATGTTCGTTGTCTGGATGAGCCTCTATAAATTTCTTGTAAATCTCATCACAACTACCACAATACATTAATGTTTCCTGCACAATTTCTTCCATGGATTTCTCAGAGAAATGAAGATCGTCATTCCTATATCTATCTATTGGACTATGATGATAGCATGCTATGCATGTTAAAGGAAATATCATGTCCAGTGATGAGTACTGTTCAATACATAAGAAGGACTGGCTTCAATATCTGAGCAAGCATAAATGACCATCGTTGCAGACTTTACCGTCAACTAGTCTCAAACCCAAGTTTTGCACATCTTTATTCATTTTCCCGTCCAATCAAAATTCAGTTTAACAATGTTAACTCGATACGTTCCGGTGTATATTAACTTATTTTAAAGAAGCAAGTCTGAGATATCTTAAGGTGGATTTAACAACTTATGTATTAAGTCACGTTGACAGTACTTTCAATTATTTAATATCTTCACTTGTCATATCATAATTACATTCCTATATGTAAATAAAATCAAACCATGAAATATATACTCTAGTGAATATGCAATTCTGTAAACCAGTAGATGGCTACCCTGATTGCTTGTACTGGTTATCACCAAGAAATACAAATAAACTCAAATATCAGCAGTTGGAATCACTGCATACTTCTAGGTTGCATCAGTGCCTGTTTACACTGGTTATAGTCAAACAATATTCGAATAATGAAATATTAATTATATTAATCCTAAAAATACTAGTAGTTCACCTAGATGGTGTTAGATTAGATGCAAGGCATGCGTTTAGAGTGTGTGCAGGTGACCAAATCGACTTCAACTGTTAACAAATTCAAATCCTTCAGACTAATGCAACGCATAAAATATCAATTAAACCCATCTGTTGGGAGTGAACGATGACAGGGCGCGGAGGATAACTTGAATTAAAGACACTGATACTGTCCAACATCCTAACATTGGAAGCTGTTACGTAAATAAACAACCAAACACTAGATTGCACAAC
>JAGDQP010049392.1:0-14511 GCA_022664845.1 Lepisma saccharinum | reverse complement strand
TTTTTTTAATACTGTACCGCTCATGATGGCAGTCGCAAATGAGGTTTATCCAATATATTAAATTAAATCAAATCAAATATCATTCAATGAAATGAAATTACATAAAGTCGGATGAAATCAAACAGAATTTAATGAAATGGCATCAAATGACATGAAATGAAATGACATAAAATAAAATAGAATTCATTGACATGAAATGACATAAAATAAAATATGAAAAACATGAAATGAAATAAAATAAAATCAAAAAGAATTCAATGAAATGACATAAAAAATCAATGACATGAAATGAAATGACATAAATTAAATAGAGCTCAATGAAATGAAATGATATGATATCAAATCGAATGAAATCAAATAAATACAAATTAAATTAAATCAAAGAATTTCTTTAATTTGAATTAAGATAATTTCTTGTCAGTAGTGTACCTCAGGAACACGTGAATTGATAAAATGTGAAGTCTTTTATGTCAACTTAGGCTTGCTAAGGGCCGATAAAAGTAGTGGAAAATAACTTATGTGGAAAGCTAGAAAATAAAATAGAAATGTTTCCTAAAACTTGGAGGTAATTTTGATATTAGTGTGCTGTAGTAACTACTTCACAGCCCGCAATTTGTACCGTGCTACCGTAGCTCAGTTCGTATAGTGTTAGCTTCCCATTAAAAAGACCCTGGGATCGAACTCAGTGCTTGGTCATCCTGACATGTTTGTACTCAGTCACAGAAGGCTATTGTCAGGAAGGTACTTTGAATTGGAGCTAGACCCTGTGCAACTTTCTTCCCACATCTTTTCTGCCTTCCGGTCGAAAGGCAATAAATATAAATAAAACAAATTATAAATTACTCTTCTGTTAACGGGAAACGGTAAAAAAAATAGTATCTTCTTGACTACTTTGATCTTAGTTGATCCTTTGATACTGGAGTACATCGCCGGTTATAGAATACGTAATTAAATTTCATTGTGGTCATTCTATTTGATTTCACTTTGAAACATCCACATGAAAACAAGGGATTTTGAAAAACAAATGAATGTTTGGTTCCCATTATTTCTTCCTGCATTATGCAAATTAATGAACTTTTTGAGCAGGAATTCGTTCCCAACTTATTATCCATCGCAGAATAATTTGAATCTCTCTCTCTTTCTCCCTCTGTCTGTCAGTCTATGAGAGAGAGAGAGAGAGAGAGAGAGAGAGAGAGAGAGTGAGTGTGTGTGTGTGCAGCAAAATACTTATAGTATTACTCGTCTACCACATTTTCCTTAGCCACTTATTATTGTTTAATACCCGCTAGTATTCATTGGAAACAGCTGAGTTCTTGTCTTTTGTAATCAAGAAAGGTACACTCAAAATGAAATTGCCCTTGCAACCCAGCTGAAAACAAAAATTAGGAGGAGAGACAGGAACTACTGGTTATTTTAATTAACCGCAAGGGATACAGATCTCTCCAACATAGAGTAATTTAATTAATTTTGCTTCCTTTTGCTTAGTATACATTTCCCAAAATACTCCTCAATGGGGTAGGTGCATTGATTTTGCTTTAACTGAAGACTTTCAAATTCTCCAACATCGGGAGCTTTTACAACGTACCTACATTGAAATGATGTGAATTGTTCTGCGTCAGTATCGTATTGGTAGGCCACTGGAGACAAAGAAGATAAATCTTAGCTTTTGAGTTTTAACGCTGCAGGGCGGAATATGGAAGTTCAGAACTTAGCTATGTTAACAAAAGATCGGGAGGCTATTCTTAATAAGAGGTTTTAATATTTATGATGAAAGAATTGTTAAACTGGATTGAATCATGAATTAAAGCTTTTCTGGTGTCTTGAAATGTACAGTTCTTCTTGAGTATAGTAGTAAGATGTACTCTGTCTAACGCTTCGACAAGTCATGGCTCTCATCTTTAAGTTATGTCGATGAATAGACCAAAGCAAATATGTATTAGAAATTCGAGTGAATAGCTGCCTCTCTGATTGACTAGATAGATCTTACCTCTGATTAACTGGAAAAGAAGTCTGTGATTGTCCAGCAGTTCCATGTCTGTGATGGTCTAGAAAACCACTTCTCTGGTTGGTTGACTATGGCTTACATTGTTTCAATGTAGAGAGCCAGACTTGACTGAGTTGGTGAATTGTGTCCCTAGTTATTGGTTCTTTCCTACAAGATGGGTATTGGTTATTGCTTCTTCTACTCTTCAGTTCCAGTAGTCTGAACATTTATCTATTATGACAGTGTCTGAAAATTATGTTTTTTCCCTTCATTTGTACTATGTTCAGCCAATCTTGCCTTCTCTGCTTGGAGATGCTTTACGTACTTTATTTACTTCTTGATGAAACAACCTTCCATAGTAAGTCTAGCCTGTCCAATATGTACTTTACCAGATTCACAAGCAAACCGGTAAACTCCTGTGTTTTGAAACCTAAATAGTTTTTGAGAGAGTGTAGTAGTGCTTTAACTTTGTTTTATGAATGTTGGTCATGATTCTGATCAGTTTCTCAGGCAGATTACCGATCTACGGAAGACAAGGGACTTCTTTCGGTTATTCTTTCTCTGTTGCTGTAACGTTGTTTTGATGTGAAGCCCTTTTTCATGATTCTTTATCTTTCTGAAGTACTGTAGTCATTTTGTTGTAAGGTGGTCTCCGGATTTTGCAATTTAGCTTGCAGAATGTCATCATTTGACATTGCTACGGTACTCATGATGAAAACGATTACTATTCAGATGTATATGTAAAGACTTCCTGTATACACTATGTCTGCGGCTTCGGTCGGATTTGTGTCCAGTCTCACAGTGTCACGCAACTTTCTTTTTTCTATTTCTTTGGTGAATTTTGTGTTACAATGATACATTTTAAGACACTCCAGAAAATCTTACATTGGATCGTGTCTATGGGGTCAGACCATGAATGTGTCATGAACATATCCGCAGAATATATTTTAATGGTATTTGATGCTCAATCTTACATGAAATGACTTGCATAACTGAATTGAATCAGTAATTTCAGAAACTACACATGTGACTATTTCCAACATCTAAGAGAAACGAGAAAGATCATCTTATTTCTAATATGTTACCTTATTTCCAATATTTCTCGCACAAAAATAGTGAAAAATATATTACATATAAAGTTGAACCTACCATCTTTTTTTTTTTTCGAAATTATTTTAAAATATAGAAAAATTTTATCTTTTTTTAACGTGAAGCTCTTTCATCTGGATGTAATTATGAAGTAAATATACAGTACTTTAAAATAAGTAAAATGGAATTTATCAAGTCGAAATATTTCTCGACATTTCGGAGGATCGTTTGGAATACAGAATTGATTCCTTGAAGACAGATCAAAATCTATAAAGAAGGCTGAGTTTATGTCGAGTAATCTGTCTCCGCCACAAAAACACGACCGATAATAGGTTGAAAGATTAATGAACATTAATGAAATGCGTTTCTAGCATAAATTACTTGTTTACTTCCTGATCTACTGTATCATTTTCATTTCAGATATCATGAATTTCTGTTTAACTTAAAAACAAAACAGGGCTGTTACCCAAATGTTCTTTACAGTTGAAGAAACGTTAGAATGCAGAACCATCTTAAGATGAATCATCTGTGTTTTATATCTCCTAGCTTTCCACCCGCTTTTAAAACTTTCCTCCGAGAAATATCCTCCCTCGTTTACAACTTAACAACAACGCTAAACTGTTGTTGTTCCGGAGAAAACTGGAAAAGGAAAAGAAAGCACAACTAGCGGGGTGTTTCTAACGAGGAAGATGAAAATAACTTTCTTTTTTCTTAGAAAGAACAAAAAGGGAAAAGGTAGGTAAAAATCCTCCCATAAAGGAGGAAACAAGGCGAATGTATAAACGGGAAAGTATGGGTGTTAACTGTCGTGGGAGCTATTTCATTTGCCGACTCTTCTCGTTTTTGTCTTGTTTTTCTGTTTCATCACCTTTCCTGCTGCTTCTTCCTTACATATTTCTTCCACGTTCTAGTTTTATTCCCTTTCTTTTCATTCTCTCCCTTTCTTTTCATTCTCTCCATTTCTCTTTCTTTGTTTTTCTCCTCCTCCCCCCGTCTCTCTCTCACACATACATATTTTTTTACCAATCTATTCAATTCCCCTTCTATTTTCTCATTAGTACAGGAAGTCTGTCTTTTGCCTTGTTTACGTTACTAACGTTTTACCATGGTTAACAATAACCAAGATCATTTTAGTAATGTAAACGATAGTTACCGTTAACGCGGATTTCCAATTTCACTAGCGTCAACTTACGACGGTTATCGTGTAACGTTAGTAAGAAACGACTGTCTAGACGCAACCTAGTCATTAGGCACGGCTCACTTCGTGAGTTTCTTTCTTTCTTTATCGAAATATATAGTATCCTAGTGGTGCGTATCACTTTTAAAGTATAAAAGAATGATGGCAGAACTAATCTTCAAAATGCGATGCTATACAATCAATTCATTTATGTTCATTTTTTATAATTTAATCCTCTCCCGTGTAACAAGAAGATTCTTCACTTTACGGAAACTTCTCCCTGTTTCTTTAAAGACAATGGTAGAACAAGCACGATAACAAAGTTAAGTTCGGTAGTCTGAACGCAAGATAGTTTTACTCGTAAATCTTACCATCGTAAAAGGTTAGCAATCTAAACAAGGCAGAAGTCTAATTCTTTCTACCCACCTACGGATAGATAACTTTTCAGAAAGCAGGCGACATCAGTGTAGATTACAAGATTTTAGTGCTGCTCTTCCCATTGGTTTGCTGCTGGTTCACCTCAGCATTGCTGACAGATTTTCGGCAGTTCAAGACATCTCTCACTTTAAAAGAAAGCAAATAAAAGAGTTAGGGACATCAACGACGCAAAAATTAGATACGCACAGGTTAATATTGGCAAAAGGCTGGGATTTTTTTCCTACTAATTTGCGGACAGGACATATGTTTTTACATGGCAATTATTAAAATAATCTAACCTGACTTTACTAACCTATTTCTGTGAATTGTGTAAATTATTTACATAAGTACAAACATAAAAAGTAAAATCATTTAATAAATAGAAGATAAAAATGAGGAAGTAACATGGAAAAAAGCTCACAAGTCCACATTAAAAAGAAAAGTTAGGACTGGTTTCTCCTTTTTTAGAGTGAAGGCTATTTGACAGTATATAATAAGTGAAGCAGAACGCCACAGGTTCCATTTAACACTAACTTCAAAAATCAGCGAGTTATACAAAAGCTCACATGTTCACAGGTATGATCTGAGCAAAACCTCACAAATCCAAGCAGACAATAGAAAGCTGGGAATTTAGTCACGCGATATAAGAACAACAAGTAAATAGGTGTTACGCGTAGTATTTCTGCTGTTAGTGAATGTCGTCGATGCCTGTACTGTATTAAGGACGTAAAACATTGATTTAATTAAACAAAGAAGGTACGATTTTAGTCGAGGGAGGAAATGAAGGATGCAGGAAAAGCAGAAACAATGTGTCACGATGTGAAAGTGCTACGAAAGTAGTGTATTCACTTCCATTTGACTCGAATATATTCACACCATGTAGTCACAACAACCAATCATCGAGGTGGTACATAATCCAATCAAGCGATGCACTGCAGATTTCACAGAAACTGTACCCATCGTGCAATAAACATGCTCAAGATGAAACAAGTTGTGCTGGTAGATGTGAAAACTTCTAGCGAAAATTTAAACACTTTGGTGAAAATCATTTAAAAGAAGAGAATTTGTATTGAAAATAAAGTATTGCGGAATGGCTGTCTTTGTAAAAGGAAACGAATTCTAACGATTATAACGGAACGCTATAGGGACAGTATCTATATGTGTCTACCCTTTTCTAGTGCTGTTCCAAAGAATTGATTTGAGGAATTAAACTCTTTATTTTCTTCTCTGATATTCGCTCGCACATTGTTTCAGTACATATGCACTGCGTTTCAAGTTCTTCACACGTGTTTGGTCGGAAGTATGAAGGACTATCGTGTTGGGGTCAAACACACGACCTCTTTGTCAGTGTTTCTTGCGCCTTCTACGGCAAGTCGCCCAAAGGATCATAGACGCTTAGGAGAGAAACGAATACACATTGTCCAGCTCTATACACACAGATACGAAACAAAAGATTCTGGAGCAGGTGTTTTTGTTCATTTTTTTTGAAGTAGTAGTTCCGAAAAACAGTGCTGTAATCTATTGTATCCAGTACAAAGAAAAAAGACTTCAGGTGGATTTGTTTTCCAGGCTTTAAGTAATTGTGTAAGCTGGCTGGAACATGATCAATCATTATCGTAAGCTTTGTCGGGTATTTTCATATCTCTGTATCTACGTAATATGCTTTTGTAGCAAAAAAGCGGAAGAAGATAAAAGGCAGTTATAATCATTGTCGGTAAAACATAAGTTGACACCGCACGTAATGATCAAGCCACTCTTTGTCCTGAATGCTGTAGCTAGTGTCAGTGACAACGAGAGGGATTCAGTCGTGATTTGATATTAAAAGTGTGAACAACTAATGTGAGACTGGTTTATAAGGTGCATAAGTTCGTACTTCCTAACAGAAAGTCTATGTTTAAATACTTGTGAACAACAACACCAGCACCAAACAACATGACAAAGTTCTTGATTTCATTTATTTTCTATTATGCCTTGCATGGCTGGCTTCTATTCGTTATCATGTGTTTATCAATGTATTCACTATCAAGGAAGGACAATGCTGCTAATGCTACCCACACAGCACACAATGTTGAATTAACGTTTTATAAACGTTGAATTTTGACAACGTTGTGTTTCGTGACGTTGAATTATACGTTTTATCAACGTTATTTAATGTTTAAATAATGACCAGTATTAAACGTTGAATTTAAATTGTGCTCTTAAACCTTCTAAAATGGTGGAAGGCACAACGTTGATTAAACGTTTATTCAACGTTGAATGTTTGTGAGTTTTCCTAATCTACAGAAACACAATTTTCAGTTACAGTTTTATGCTTAAACTTCACTAGATGTTATATAATATCATTTTTTCTTTATGGAAATGCACTTCTATTTGTCATTCATACAATGCATACGCTAATCGTTTGTCTTTTTGTTCTCTCAAGCCTTAACGGATGGCGCTTCTTCATTGTATGCTGACTTAACTCCAATGGTGCAGATAGGGTGGGGGAGAGAATGTTGGAAACTACTCGGCCAGAGCCTATTTTGTAGGTACCATCCCGACATTTGTCTGGCATGACTGACGAATTACCCTTGAAAACTCCCTAGGTAAAATTGTTTCAACTTCACCCTCCGATTGTTGGATTGCCACGTCATGGGTCACGTTTGGAGAGAAGTAAAATTTAACTTTCAGGTCAAATTTCAGACCTTATGCTTTAATTGAAATTACAATTTTAGGGTTGATTCCAGGTTAAAATCCTATAATCAAAGGATTTTTCCTGGAATCAACCCTAAAATTGTACCGTACTGAACATTGAAGTACTAGGCTTCAGTCTGGGAAACCTATTATTCTGTTTATTGTCACAGATTAAAATATTCGTTGTAAGTAGGGATATTTGGGAAAGGTACTATATTTGTCCTGTAGGTTAAATTTTGCTTCTCCCTGAACGTTTTATAAACGTTGCGTAACGTTGATTAAACGTTGGGTAGACGTTTATTCAACGTTTTGTAACGTTGAATCAACGTCAATGCCAAAAGTAAGTCGCGAAAAGGGTTTAATTCAACGTCTTTAAAATGTTTATTAAAAGTCAGATTCAAAGTTGGATCAACGTTTCTTAGAATACTAATTCGATAGTTGTATAAACGTGGAATCAACGTAAATTCAACCAAAATTCAACGTTTATTAAACATTTAAGAAAAAGTTGAATAAACGTTTATTTAACGTGATTTGCTGTGTGGGTAGTGTCACGTGAGTTATCATTATTGTACTGTGCGTAACAGGAAATCTTCGAAATGTAGAAGCAAGTAATTTAGGGCCATATTTATGAAACACTCCCAAGAGGTAGGTGGCTCCCAGGAGTATATAATTTCAATGCCCCCGGGAACCACCCACTCTTGGGGGCCTCCATAAATATGGCCCTTAAACTCTCCTATGTGTATTCGCCACCCTGATATTGGACTCCCGCGATTCATGTTTCGCGTAAAAAAGGTTGGTATTAATATTAAGAACAGCCGCCAAAATAAAGAGATATATACAATAGAAATACTGGGCACCAACATGTAAGAAATAATATTAAGATTGTGTTATATGTATTCTTCTAACCTTATTTTGCTTACAATATATCGCTGGATTTTTTTAAACTTTGTCTTTGTGGCAGCTTGCATGTTCCTAACTTATTCTATAAAAAAATATAGTTTGGTTAGTTTAGTTGTGATGAGAAAATACATATTAAGAAAAGGATGTCAACGGAGATAGTTAAAGTATGGGGATGTAGAAGGGGTTTTCACCTTGTAGCCCGAGCAGGTGCTAAGACCCCTTCATGGTATGGGTACCCTCATACGATTTGAATCAGGGTTGCCACAGTCCTAGCTCTGGAGTGGGCTGAAAAATAGTACCAAATTGAAGCAAAGTGGGCTGAATTCATTTTTTCTGCACCAGTATAATGCATGGCTCTATAACACGAAACAAAAAGAGGCAAAGTTCTAGAACACTACCCCCTCCACTTCCAAGAGTCCAAGTCACGAAAGTGCTCTTGTTTGAAAAGTATTTGCCACGGAGAATAATGCATTGCAGCTGTAACACTGCAATTAAGTTAAATTGTAACATATATGTACAGAAAATTTACATTTTATACAAGTTAATTCAGTATGATAGCTGCGATAAAAAACACATGTATTGCAAATGATTAAAAGAGATTACTTTCTTAACAAGGACCCTTGGGAAAATACGAGAACCACACCTAACCTGCCCTCATCTAACCACGCCTAACCTAACCCGCACCTAACTTGACCTCACCAAACCTAACCTGACCTTACCTAACCTAACCTGACCTAACCACACGTAACCAAACCCTATCTCAGTCAAGTGTGTAGAATTTCAAAATGCGTAAATGTAAAAAAAAAAAACTATCTAACCTGACTTATCTAAACTAACGTAGCCCTGTCGTTGGAGTGTGTACAATTTCAAAATGCGTAATTAGTACGACGTAAGAGAGATCGTTTGCGAAAATTCCAAGTAGAAAAAGGGGCTATACTTTACAAGAGCTCCTGTTATATATAAGATAAATGAATTGTATGGGCGGTGACAGCACTATATGACTTCTGTTATATGGAGTTGTATGTTTTTAATATGAACTTAGTTAGATTAATTGGTATCAAGAACTTCCTATATCGTGTAGAAAATTAAATGTTATCAGGACACTTGCTTTGTATATACATAAGCATTAGAAAATTTAATAAAAATAGTGACCAAAGGCATTTGGAGGTTAGGTAAGTCAGGTTCGGTGTTTCTTTTTTAAATTGCCCTCGCGACATGCACAGAGACACTATTTCTGCACTCGGGAACTCCTCAAAATGTTATATTTCGCTTTCTACAGCCATGAAAGAGCCTAAAATGGGTGTAAAAATAAAAAAAGTTGCTGTAATAGAATTTGTCATGTTAATGCAACATTACAACTTCGACTTTAGTAACATTTTTTTTTATTTTGCACGCAATTTAGTGTCTTTCATGGCTACAGGAAGCAAAACATAGCATTTTGAAGAGTTCTAAGTGCTCTATGGCAGAAGAAGCTCTTGTAAAGAATTACTGACAAAGCGATGAAGAGTGATGCGTAGATCGATTTTCACGCTATGGGTAGTTGAATGCAGATAGTGAGGAAATACCGGTGAAACGCATTTGTCGTCGCAGCGCCTTAAGTTGTAAGGTAAGGGTGAGTAAAAGAACAAACGTTGCAAGTTTCAACATTCTAACATTAAATTCTGCCTGACGCCCAGTTGCACAATCCGCACGAAGATTGATAGACATTTCGTACAACGTCTACAACAAGTAAAATCTGACGGTATATTCATGTATGGAGCTTTTATTTCAATAATACGATAACCGTACCTGGCCAGCTGGGATGCCATTATACATAACGAGCCAGCAGTTGCCAAGATTTTGCATGCAACTTTTCTACTAAATCTTTTGTCGAAAAGTAAAATATTTTTGCCCACGTATAATCGTCTCTACTCTAACTTTAGGTCTGTGCATAATGTTTGTTTCAACGCTTCGATATAGATCTATGAAAAGCAAAAATGTTCGGATATATTCGTCAATATGCCGTCACTAGTAAACAAACAATTTCGCCCGGCAAGCCGGCAACTACGTCAATGTAATTAATTACTCGTGCTGTTATAATTTCGGAATCTTTGCAGCGGCACATAAATTATAGATTTACTTGAACACACGCTGGTCTTCTTCAGAGTAACAATTCAACACTTAATTCAACATGTGTGTGTGCTTCTGATTTTTTCAACAACTTGCAAGTTAAAAATTCCACAGCACTGCCTCTTTCTCGACGTCTCCTTCATGCGCGCGGCGCGCTTGCGCCTATCTGGTGTCATTGTTCCCCGGTATATTCCGGAAATACGGATTTTCCACACAATGAAGTTCGTAGCGTTCGGCGGTGTCGGGGGCAACGTCACAAAATAAATGTTCAACAGTATGTTTAGAGAGTCGAACACACAGTATGAGTAACGTTAGATGCGGGAAAAGTCTTACTCACACGTTTGAAAATGTGACAAGTAATTGTTAAATGGTGCCGAATTGGGTAGAATAGTACCAATTCTTTACAAAAGGGGCTGAAAATGCCAGCGTGGTACCAACGGGTCGATGAATGACAAAAAGGGCTGAATTGGGTACAATTGTACCAAGTGTGGCAACGCTGATTTGAATGTAATCTGAAAAGCAGCAGCTTCTCAAAAGAGGCTCACATTGGGCCAACATTCTCAAAGCACCATTATGGGTCGATTTTCTGGTACACCCTATACGCGTCCCCAATAAGAAGGATATTTATAGGTTATTGTCAGTATTATTTGGCAAAAAATAGAAAGTTGATTGGCGTCTAGTCTGTTACATATATATTTTATATGCAATGAGGCTTTCCCAACCTGAGATACTGATGAACTCCAGCTGAAAAATAATGAACTGCGTGATTTCTAGGAGGAGGATGGTGCAGTTATGCATAGTTTATCTTGATGTACACATTCAATGTGCACTGTTGCATTTCACAAGAACTTACTTTTTGAATTATAATTCACATGATGCATTATACTTATGCATTTTCAAGAATTATTAATACTTATTTTGTTATTTTGCATGAGAACACACATTTATTTTTAATACTCCATTGTCTTTAAACTGTTAAACTTTATTTTGTATGGGCCATTCTAGCAGCCTTTGACTTCGGCCCGTCACGATTATCTGTCACGTTCTAGTTAAAATCCACAATCACAAACATCCATGCCCCAGTTGTGACTGTCCTCTGGAGCCATGGTGACCTTGTAACAGAGATACAATGTCTCGGCGATAGCCTGACTGAGCTATAAAAATCACGTATCACGATATATATTGAAGAATTTCGATAGAAAACACTAAAACAGTGAGTGTGAGTTTATTAGCTCATACTGTGAACTAAACGTGTCAAAGAAAAAGTGCTTAAAAGTAGTCCTAAAAAAACTAAGCGCGCAAGAAGGATGAACAAATCACGTTCAGCCACACATGATGAACACTCCACACTTTTTGTACACATTACTAACACATCGTAAACACAAAATTGAGAGAGTTTGATAGAGGATGTATAGAAACATTGTAAAAAAAAGTGCATCCAGTTTGAAAGTAGTCCCTTGCATTACACACCAATAATAATTAATTTTGATAGAACTTCGAATCTCCACTTCTGGCGGGGAATTGAAACAACTAATTGCATAATTCGTTAGTCTCAGGATCTCACTAACACCATGAAGCGTGTTTACGTAGCTAAAAGTGTACATTTTTATTTGCGTGGTGTGTGTGTTTTTTTACAAGATATGTGTGCCATGTCATATTCAGCATTACGTGTATTGTTAATATGCGTTGCTATAACCGTCACGGCTCCGTTAATGATAGCTAATTTCCATTTGTGTGTATCTATACACATAACACTATTTCTGTCCATGTACAGTAACCAGAGAGACCGGATATTAGAAAAACCGCTGATTCAGAGCTCATGCAGAGGGAGAGAGAGAGAAAGAGAGAGCTCCAAGCGACAAATAATAAATGATGCCTCTTGCAAAATTTGGGGCTCTCTATCTCTTTTCTCTCGTTTCAGATGAGTCTGCAGATGTGCGTGTGCGTGCCGTGTTTCTCTCTGTAAACGTGTGTGTGTGTTGAAGATAGTTTCATTACATTATGCCTGTGGTACATATTTCCAGGGGTTACGTACCATGAGATGCCCGGTTGGAGGGCAATGCGAGAATGCAAGAGGGAAGAAGATCAATAATCAAGGCCACTAGGAAACGAAGTCTCTCTCTCTCTCTCTCTCTCTGTAACTCACAATTTTCTCCTTCCTCTTCCCTTCTTCCCATGCTGCGCGTTATACGTTGCTTGCTTTTACTTCCATGGGTCAGTTGAAAGGCGGGAAACTGGAATGAAACTCGCTGGAAATTGAATTTCTGGAGCGTGTGTTATTTACTGTTATTTTTCTGACAAGGATGAGTTGTAGACGCCTGGAATACATTTCACACACTCTCTTTCTTTCTTTTGCACAACACCTCAAGTAGATCTCGTGTTCCACCTCACCCACAACTGCTCTAACTCCCCTCATACTGTTGCTATGTTCCTGCATCTCATTGCAAAAGCTAGCCTTTTTCCTTCTTTGGTTCATTCTGAAAGAAATAAACTGCAGAAGCGAGAAAGTAGCAGTTATGTCTGTAAAATTTTGTTTGTAAGGTACAAGTTGAAAAAAAAATGAATATAGAGATCCGCAAGAATAGAACGAAATGCTAGCGAAAGTCATGAGATGACTTTCTCCATGGATGAAGAGTACAGCACAAGAAAAATAAGAGAACTTGTCAGCATATTAAAATGTTTTCACAGTAAAAAAAAAAAAAAAAAAAACTTTAAAAAACAACAACATGAGAACGAATAATTTATTTAGAAATGAGATATCAGTATTCTCATTTCATAAAAAAATTAGAGTATGCTGGTTTTGCAAATAAGATCAATAATATTAATCTCCAAACCGGTATGTTCTCATTTTTAATTAAATGAGAATGTTAATATTTCATTTCGAAGAAAATTGTTTCTCCATGCACTTGTTCTCGTTGTTGTTCTCAATTTTAAGAAATCGTGTTTTTTTTTTACCGTTAAGCTTTGTAACGTCCTTAACGTTCGTTCCACGTAAATTCAGTACTTACGCCTCCCCTGAATTACCTTATATCGAATCACCCTTTTGGCTATTCATTTATATGTAACTCTATGAACTCAAGAAATATAGTTTCCGCGTTTATTTTAAACAACATTCAGAACTTTGAAATAGATAAGACTAACTTATAACAGATTCGATTATTGCTATGGATTCGGAAAATTGTAAATTCCGCGTTTATTTAAAAGGAACAAAATTAATATGTGTGTGTATACAACCAAAATCTAATCTGGAAAGCAAGAATTGAACATTAAAAATCATTATACATGTGTGTGCACCTAGAGCAGATAAACCTTAGAGAGAGTCCTACGTCATCAAAGTGAAGCCGTTTTTTATGTTCATGGCGGCCATGTTCGTAGGACCGGGTGCCAAAATTTCCCGCAAAAATAAACGCAGTTTCATTGGTCAATGCCACAAATCTCCAAAGCGGACGGAGTCTGCTATTGTTCGACTAGTAAAGATGGAATTACAAGACAGTAAATATTTATATTATATTTCTTTTATGTGTTGGGAAGATTTATTTATAAGAGGTAAACAAGATCGGCTTTGGATTTGTGAAAGCAGATTTAAGGAATTCAGCAAGAGTGTACAAAGTGATGGGTGCAGAATTTTCAACTCGAAGTTATAATCATTTTTGAAGCAGAAATTAAGGGAGGAAACGAAGAGGTAAGGTCAATTAAATTTACTACCATAGCTATCAAAGGGAAATTTTAAATATATGTTTTCCTGTATATACGATAATCTTTGTATTATTACAAAATGTTCTCTCTAATTACGCACTTTAATTCAAGTTAATACGCCTTGTACTTTCTGAAATACATTAATGCTTTCTGCAGAAGCAAAATCTATGTGTAGTTCAAAGGGCAAAATAATTAGTTCAGTAAGGTGTTTGGAAAATAAATTTCAGATCTACATCACCTATTTGTGATGAAGCATAGTAGTATCCAAAGTACAGTCCACACTTCTCTTTTAGCGTGGTGGATACAAGTATAGTTTAACGCGTAGATGGTTCATAGTTCCGATTCATTGTTTCAAGTAGCGGGGAATGGAATGTGTGACAATTGGGAATATTTCTTCATTGAGTTCAGGGCTACTCTGCAAACATTAAAAACATTGAAAGTTTGGTTAGGTAAGATTGAGTTAGTT